>CAOGCB010448546.1:0-73778 GCA_948266635.1 Cnidoscolus chayamansa | reverse complement strand
TGACTTTGCAATCCTTGCACTTCCTTCTATCCCTCTTTCGAGTCAGTATAAAATCTATCTGGCTTCGAGTATGTCCACTCTTGAAAGTGGTCAGGTGAGACTCCCTCTTTTTAAAACAAGTATTTGCCAGCAATAGATCATAATCAACCTGACATCAATAGCATAAAATAAATAACATCAAGTAAATAGAAGAAGTAATGGAGGCAGGCAACATGTAATATAGACGCAGAACTTATGCCTGGAAAAAGGTGCAGATAGGCAATAAGTCACATGCGTCAGTTAGGTTGCCCGCCTGACCACAATGGAGGTGCTAAATCACACTCCCAAGCATATCAGTGAAATATAATTTAAGTAGACACTGGAACCAGCATATAACCCCTAAATGATGACCGAAGTGGACACGGTTTTCTTCATCACCTATTTTAGTGCGGCCATATGCCATGCCTTCCAACATGTGTATACAAGAATAATCGAGATGATAAGTTTGATGTAATGGATGAGCTATTGAGCCTTATGTGGTGAGAATTGGTTGCTCGTCTTACTTCCCTATCCACCATTTTCTTTTATTGTAAACATAAAATACCAAAGTACTTTGTTACTGGATTATGCATTTTTAATATACAAGATAATTCAGGGTGTATTTGATTGAGATATAATGGAATTCTTTTTTATGTCTGTACATGAGACATTGACGAAATGATATTTGTGGCTCTTGGTTTAACCTATAGTTTCTTCTTATTGCTCACTTTTTATGGTTCTTGACTTGTAAGCATCAGAGTTTATTTTGTCATATTTCTGTTGTATGCCTGTGATAAGGACTGGCCTTCTCTTTTTCATCTTCCTGTAATGTCTAACTGTAAGAGGGAAAAAATGGGAAATTTGAAAAATAACGTTAGAGAGATTTCATCATATTTCTGTTGTATGCCTGTGATAAGGGTTGTGCACTTCTCTTTTTCATCTTTCCTATTTAACTGTAAGAAAAAAAAAATGGTAAGTGTGATATTTTGTCATATTTCTGTTGTATGCCTGTGATAAGGATTGCACTTCTCTTTTTCATCTTTCCTATAATGTTTAACTGTAAGAGGAAAAAAATGGGAAGCGTGAAAAATAAACTGTCAAGAGAGATTTTTTCTATGATGTTTATACGTGAAGGGAAAATGGGAAGAGTGAAATGAGAGCTTCACTATGATGTTTATACATAAGAGTGAAAATGAGAAGAGTGAAAAGTAATCTGTTGGAGGGATAAGTCTTCTGTTGATGTGGATGACATCTACATGCATATTACTTCTTTATTCTGATTTCCTTTGATTATGCTTTTGTGAAGAAAATATAGTTTCTTGTACTTCTTCAGGGACTGGTACAATTTAGAAAAATCTAAGCGTGTGAAGACATTTCGATGTGGTGAGTTTGATGATTGCATTGAAAGGGCTGAATCTGCCCAGGGCATGCCAATCAAAAAACGAGAGAAATATGCACGTCGAGAAGATGCAATTCTTGATGCACTTGAGCTTGAAAAACGGCTGTTGAAAAAACAAGGAAAATTAATTGCAACTGCTGATAACCAAAGAAGTAAATTATCGGGTCTTGCAAAGACCCTTGGTATTGCGTCAGGAGGTTTGACAAATATTAGTGGAAAACCTGCAAATGCCAAATTAAATACAATTATCAAAGATGAGATTACTGGCAATTCTGTAAAAGCCAAGGATGGAAATCAGCTAATCTCAGAAGATGATCATTCTGAAGTTACACCACGGATGAGAGGATTACAGGATTTGGTGCTCAAAACTGCTCCTTCAAAGCGAAAGCTTCCATCATCTGGGGATTCAGATGGTCCTATGATCCCCGTGGCAGAAAATCACTTTCAAGTTCATCCTGTTGGTGACCCTAACATGGAAAGAAGAAATCATGCAAATGGTAGACCTTCTTTATACTAAAGGAGTTCATATGAGGGTTGATTTGGGAAATATTTGGCTGAGAGACATGACAGGATCTGCTCTCTTGTTCAAGTATTGCGTAATAAGGAAAAATTAGAAATCATGCACATTTAGCAATATTTGACAATGGTATTTTTTGTACTTATATTTCAGGAGCAGATGAGATGGGAGTTATTTTCCAGGCAAAGAGGGGTCGATGTGTTAACTTTCCAGCTGATTCAAGTGATTCTATGGATGATAACCAGATTAAGATTTTGCCTTCCAAGTGTGAAGATGATGATGGCCATCCTCATCATAGTTCCTTGAACAAACAGGTTTCTTCTGGTTTTATGGAAAATGTTGAATCTGACTCTTCTGAAACTGACTCTTCGCAATCTGAGTCTGACTCTTCTGAGACTGAACCTGATGTGGCTGATGAAATGAATGTTTTTCCAGGTCAAGTATTTACTCTTCCTATTTATGTCAATTCACCACTTTTCCCCGGAAACCACTTAAGAGATCAATTGTTTGCTTTATGGCTGATAATGTCTATTCTATTTCTGAAATTCACTATCTTTGCTGGTTATTTGTCCTAATCCTTTTCTTTATTGTTCCTGGCCATATAAAATTTTACTATGCCAAGCACCTTTCTTCTTCTGAGTTTTCCCCTGTTTTTCACTAATAAATTAAGTAACCACATTAGTTTGAGTTGCCTGTACTTCTATTCCTTTTTTTTTCCTGCTTGGGTATGCTTAAATTGAATTTGATGCAAATGAAAGGCTTGTTATTCTCATAATTTACAAAATGTTCTCAAGAAATAATATAAAATTTTTTGAGATCTTATTGCTCAAGTTTTATTGAACTTGAGCGTTTTTGTATTTTTATTTTCTTTCTTTTCTCTTGGTTGGGTGTGGGGGGGAGGGGGGGTGGAATGCATTAAATATTATATGCGAATGAACAGGATCTACATGGAAACAATGTCTGCACTTACACTTGTGATGATTTAAGTAGAAATGGGCCAGAAACTTATTTTATTATCATCTTTCTATTTTTCTTTTCGATGGTTGGTGTAGGTTCCTTCTGTGCTCTCCCTTTCTTCCCATTCCATCTTTTTTGGCACTTCCCTTTTAAGGTCAAGGATAACTGCTTTGCTATTGTTTACTAGGACTTCATTACTAATCTGCATATTGATTACAGCAGATATATTGCAATTGCTTTGTTATTGTTCACTAGGTCATTTATTACTAATCTGCACATTGTCTGGATCTAGTGGCGCTCCTCTCAGTAGTTTTTTTTCCTTGTGTAAAAATATGGTCCTTGCACATTCCGTTGACATGGGGATGCAAGAATTACAGAGGTGGTTTTTATATTCATGTAATGTTTATGGTCCTTACTGATGTCCTTTATTTTTTAACTTGGTTATTTTAGCTTGTTTATTTTAATTTTATGCTTCCTTTTTCTTTTATTTATTTATTCATTTATTGTCCTCATTACCCTCTCGCTTGTCTGTTCAGGTAATGTTGTGCCTACAGAAGCTGAACGGAATGCTCTGGGACAACCTAAAGCGCCAGAACATGCAAGTACAAGCAGTGAGGATCTGGATGAATTTGCATGTTCTGGTGAAATTTCTCATCTTTATCCTGATGGTCCTTTTAATGCTAATGAGGCAGTATCCAAATGGCAATTGAAAGGAAAAAGAAACATTCGGCATCTTACAAACAAGTTATATAAAGGTGATGGAAAAGTTTTGAATGGTCCTCTTCATGGAACGTACCATGGGACAAACGGCTGCAGTTTGGGTCAAAGGGGATACAGTTTCGACGATGATGATTTCGGCAGAAAATATTTTCGGAACCAAATGATTGGGATGTATAATGGTCAGTATTCAGATGCATCCAGATATGCATCTAGAGGTAGAAAAAATACTGGTCATAATATTATTGATTTGAGGGACATGGCATGGGCTGATCGTCCTGCTTTTAGAGGACATTGGGAAGACAGGATGGAACACTTCAATCCAATATATTTTGGCCGTCAGTATTATGGTGGAAGGGCTAGATCCATGTTGGTAGATGTGGATTTAAAGGTTCAAGCAAGCTATAAAAAAGAACGCGTTCCTATTGTTTCTCTTATGAGCAAGTTAAATGGGAAAGCAATAATAGGGCATCCAATCCAAATTGAAGCCATAGAAGACGGTGCATCTGAAACTCTTATTTCTACAAATGATTATCATGGCACTGAAGCAGTTGACCATGACGCGAACACTTCAATTCCACCAGCTTGGAGGACTGCTCGAAGGACCAATTTTAGAGTCCCACGCCCTCATTTATCATCTGCATTGGGTGCTGAAGATCCTCCCTTCATAGATCAAGAAGGAATGTTGCCATTTGGGAAGGTAAATGAGGGGAGTTTCAGCTACAAGGCATGCCTGGTACAGAAGAGCTTTCCCCACATTTCTAGGACTCCAATGTATAGGAAATTCCCAAGAAAGCTGCCGAAGAAAGCAAGTTTATCATCTAACCAGAAAACAAGAACCCTGTCCTCAATTGCTGTTCAACAGAGTTTCGATAAGCCCTTACATTATAGCAGTAGCAGTCAAATGGATGGGCTTATGAAACCTGAGACATGTAGGCCGACCACTGTTTCTTGTATACCTGTAAAATTAGTTTTCAGTAGGTTACTTGAGAAGATAAATAGACCACCATCAAAAGTCGCATATAAAGTGGTTATTTAGAATGGGGATGCTGACCGAGGACCATCTTAGTTAACTTGTACATTGCTACACTAGTACTGCAGGTACAAAGTTTATTGCTAATTTCCCCTGACAAAAAGTATGCTGCAACCACGCCATTATATATATAGGTAGGATGCGGATTCTGGATTCTGTTACATTTGTATTGGACATTAGATGAAGCAGGTAGTCACGGGTGAAACTATATACAGGAAACATGTTTGACATACGGTTGTTCTGATGGTAGTGTTGCTGAATATGGGTGTGCAAGTTACTGAAGGAAAAGCTTTTTATATAGGCAGAGAAGAAGGTAATCCCTAGTTATTACAGAGATAAAAGCAGGTAATTTGAGATTCAGATAGATATACATGTACATTTCATTTCCATACTGAGTTCATGTTTTCATGTTTTCTCTTTTGCTTTTTCTTTTTAATTATTTTTGAAGTATAGAGAAGTATGGTACAGTAGGGATCAATGTAGACTTTTGTAGTTTAGTTTGATCAATCATGAGTTGATTGATGAGAGGTATGGCCTCCTACACTGGCCGTTGTTTTGTTGTGAAATAAGTACACTCTCCATAGTGAGAATATGATACACAAAAGTGCAAAAACTCTCGAAAAGATTGAATACGACAAATTAAGAATTGAAATTGTAGTTTAATTTTCCTCTAGCTGTTCCAGTTCTCTTATCTTGGCTTCTTTCCATTGATATTTTGCTGCTTACTGTTTTGCCACTTTCGTTTAAAGCTTGTTAGCCTTTGATCTATGTTCTCAGAACTCAAGGAATCACTTTGATGGTTGGATTTATTTAAAAAAATATATAAAATAAAATTATCGGTTGAATCTCAACTGATCAAGCGAATCTGAATTTCATTTCACATAAGATTTAATAAATATGATAATATGAAATCCATTTAATTCCTATTTTAACTACTTTTCATTTTCTCTAAAGATAATCCGAAAATTCTCCAGCATGGACTCCATGGAGCATATTCAAATTATATCTTAATATAGAATTTAAATAACTTGATTTACTACAATGGAAAATAATATGTCTATTTTACTATTTAATTAATTTAAATTTTAAATATTTATAAAATTTTTTGTTTTTTGTTTTAAAAATCTATTTTTAAAAAAAATAAAAAATTTTAAACTTCATAATATAATATAACATTTTTTTTATTACCTCTTAAAAGGTCTGGAAAATTTCAAGAGCAGCTTCAAAAGGAAGGCAGTTTATTTTATTTTTCTAAAAATACCATATTATTAATTTTTAATATTATTTTAATAATTAATCCATTTACGGATAAAAATATATTTTAATATATTCAAAAAATAAAATATACCAAAACAATATGAAAATTTCCAACCTTATAAAAGATTTGAGGGATACATTATCCAAAGAAATAGATTTAAATTCAAATTCACGCTCCAACGGTCATATCTTCTAGGGTTTCTTTCAACGTTCTCTTGCTAAACCCCTCCAATTCCTTCACCATCGATACATATATATATATATATATATATATATATATATATATATATATATATATATATTTACATTCCCTACTGCTTCCTCGCACTGTCGACAAGAAGAAGAAAGCCAGTCTTTCACTACCAGAAAACACCTCGTTTCTATTCGTCCTTCTCTGATCGGAAATGGATTTTCACAGCCTTCCAAGGAAAGAACTCCAAGCTCTCTGCAAGAAGAACAAGATCCCAGCTAACATGACCAATGTCGCCATGGCCGATGCTCTCAAAGCTCTTGAGAAGGTAACGCTTGCTTTTAATCCTTAGCTATCCATTTCATGTTTCCGTTGATTACTGAGAAATCCGAAGGTGAATACAAGTAAATGTTGCAAGTATCATCATTTTTTCTTTATCGAAAATTTGTTTGTTTTCCAACATGAACCTTTACATGAATCTTAAAGATTTACTGTGATGTTGTTTCATTATATATATGTATTAACATTGGGAAGAACCTTGAACACTTGGTATGCCAGGTGGAAGGACTTGATGAATTCAACAACGAACCCAGATCCGACCCTCAGGAATCGCCGGAAAGAACAATAAATGTGGAGCCTCGAACTGCATGCAGAACTTCAACTCGGAGAAAGCCTATTAATGTTGAATCTGAAAGTTCACAACCCATGACTCGTACTCGCCGTGCACCAAGAAGAACAGTTGCTGAAGAGGCTGAACAGGAAAACAAAGATGTGAATCTACTAGAGACTCCAGCAATGCCCACCACACGGAGAAGAGAACCGGCCGCTTCAGCACCCCGAAAAATGGATGAGCAATTGGTGGAAGTGGCGGAGGATGAGAAACCATTAGGTCCGGAGAATAATGATGTCCCAGAGACTCCAGCAATGCAAACTTCGCGGAGAAAGGCTACAGCAGTTTCAACTAGGAAGAGAACTGAGGCTCAGAAGGATGAGAAATCGGTTCAGAGAGTATATGGTACGAGGCAGTCAGTGAGGTTGTTGGAGAAAAGCATGGCAGATTTATGCTTGAAGGAGAAAAAGAAAGTTGAAGCCGTGAAGATTGAGGGATTATGTGAGAAAACCGAGGAAGTTGAACAGAAGAATGATGTGCCTGGTAAGTGTTTGGGTTATTGTCCCAGAACAGTAGCTTTCTGTTGCATTTATTAAGTTTAATAGGAATAATTACAACTATTTATTGAGTTAGTAAAGGTTATGAATTCTAGCATTGATCATAATTCAAACAGGAGCTGATTCCCATTTTTTTCATGCCAAAACATAGATGAACATCTAGAGAAAAGTGAAATGCAGCATCTTGTTCAAGAGGACAACAAGACTAATGACCACGAAGTGGACAACTCAGTAGTTTCTTTCCAGAACTTGGCTCAACCTTTAGAGAATGGGAATGAACTGAAGAATGACCTTCATGAGTACAACAATAGTGAATCCATGGCTGAGAAAGGTATTTTTCTTTTTCTTGTTCTTGTAGATCTTTTCGTAGGCGTTTGCCCCCGATCCATTTAATCTAAGAGTTCATTGTTCTTTCGTTTAAGGCATTTAATGTACTGTGTTCAGGAACAGATGTTGTGATAATTGAAAGCTCTGAGATTTTGAATGCTGCTTTGACGTCAGACATAGAGAAAGAATTGAATGACAATCAAGGTTCTTTGATTGTAGAAATGTCTGATGACAATTCTGTTTTTGTCATGGAAACAATTGTTAATGTTCCAGATGAAGTTTCAGCTGAGGTCATGGATTCATTGACCCCTGAGGTATGTGAAGCTGAGGGCAGAAGCTCTGAAATGAATTTGAAGGAGGATGAACAGCATGATGCTGCTACTGAAGAAAATGGCAATGAATCAATTGAAGTTCAAGAAAATGACAATGCAGCTAAAATCCAAGCCAAGGCCCCACCTCTTCCTCACGTGGAGTATGAGAAGTCAGAGAGCAGAAAGGAGGGACCCGAGAGCCCCAGATTCACTGCCCAGCCTGAGAAATGCAAGGAAGCTTCGGATAACTTAGCAACGGAGTACGAAAATGATGGTGTTAATGTAATTGATGCTAAGGATTCTGATATGATAATCCATGACCAGAAAAGCCCTTTCTCTTGTCCTCTGGTTTCAGACAGTGAAGTTGCAGGTAAATTTCCTTTGATTGACGACGACCATGTAGTTCAAGAGGAATTTATTGTGGCTGCTAATGAATTCCTTAAAACGGTAGACAAGTCACCAACTTCTTTAAAGCTAACGAGTCCCTATCAAACTGGTACTGTGATCTCCTCGCCATTTTCAGCAAACACAATTCAGGGTCAGTTTCCGAGGCCCAATGAGTCGACTACAAGGAAGTCTTCAACTAAGAAACAAGCAACAATTCAGAAGACCATCTATTCAGACATTAACAAGGAGAATATTGACAACAGTGGTAGAAAAGTAGAACCTAGTAAAGATAAGGTCAAGGAGGATGTTGAGGCAGAAAAAAAGTACGAGGACATCAGCCTAAGACAGCTAACCAAGATGGTGAAAGAAAAATTGCAGATTGCTAGTAAGAACAATGATGGAAAAAATGTCTCATCAAAGGTACACATTCCTGTCCTTAACCAACTTTTTGGATAACTTGTAAAAAATAGTGTTATGTGGTGATAAAGCTAAAGCGTGTTTCTATCCACAGCAGGTGGGAACTAGACCAGCTTTGCAGGTGCTGACAGAGAACTGTAAAGCAGCTGGTGAAACGGAAAACAAGAACTGAATGGCTTTGAAATGAAATGCATAAAGTCCGAATAATTGTTTTTGGCTGGTTGAAGAAAAAAGAAAGAAACTCTTAGTAATTCTTTCTAGATGTGTACATCCGGCCAATATTGTTTTTTTCCGTTTGGATACCATAATGTTTACACACCATTTAATGTTACTTTTATCTCATCAAAGGCTGAAGTCACTTGTAAATGGAGGGATGAGTTGCATTTTTATTCACTGCCTGGTGGTGGCTGGTGGGCATTATTGGGAGCAGATTGCGTAAAATCTGAATATTTTTTAAACGGGCATTTTACATTCTAATGTATGTTTATTAGTAGCTAATCAGGTTATAAGATAAGGGCATTGTCTGAATTTTGTCAGCTTATTATTCTGGATATATGCAGGTTCTTATTTAGTTTCACTAACAGACCTAATTTGTTAAAATTTTCTGGATATTTTAATAGAAGTTTTTAATTTTAGTATTAAAAAAGACATTTTATACAAAGTTCTAAATTAACATTTACTATTTTACTAATTAATTAAAATTTCAATATCTATAATTAGTCTTTTTAATTTTTTTTGAATTTTGTTAAATTTAAAATTTTTATAATAAATATGAATTTACATGCATTAAAATTTTACATTCAATAAAAACTAAATAATCTACAATTTTATTCTTTATAATTGAATATCAATTTTGAAAATATACATCATATTAAATTTTCATTGATTTTTTTACAAATAAATAAAAAAAAAAAGCCTTTTGCTGTAAGTTATATTCGTTTGATTTTTTCTTTATAAAAACACTTAAATATTTTTTCAAACAAATAAAGTCGATAAAATTGTTAAATTGCAAAAGAATATAAATAATTATTTTTTATAAATAATTTTTACTAATTAATTAAAATTTCTAAATATCCTGACAGATATATTTACTATAAATTATTATCAATTTAGCTGTCATAAACTAAAACACACTCTTCTCATATAGTGAGAATTAAATCGAATATAATTAAAAGAGTATCAAAAAACTGTACCATCACATTTTCGTTTTACATATCTTATAAAATATTCCACAATGTATTTTAATGGTTGTGAAAGGACAAAACCTTAACAAAATTTTACAGTAATCCTACTTGACAAGGATTTCAGAGGTTGCCCAATTTATATCAGTCGTTTCAATGGTGATGGTGTGTTCATCAATGCTGATGCCTATTACGCATTATGATTGGAAATACAAAAAAAAAAACTTTTCTTTTAGATGTTATTGGAAAAAAAAAAAGAAAAGAAAAGAAACAGTTTCAAAAATGCTGTTTTGTTTGAGGTTGTAATCCTCTCATCCACAGCTCCAATAACAGACCCGACCCTAAAAGGAAAATAATGAGTTAATTACAGTACTACAGCCTAATATCTGATGGAGCAGTGCAGGCTATAGAACCAGGCAAAAGTATAACATCAACTGTAAATAAACAAATAAAAGTTCCCAAGTTGTAAATTTGAATACTGGTTTATCCCCAGCCTGAACAGAGCCTCTAAGAGAAACAAATTATTAGTGGAAGTAATTGATATCTTTTGAATTCATCCGTAGAAAGGAAAAACATGTATATATACGTACAGTAGATCACTTGCATTGCTGATGCAATGCAACATTAGCCTCTACTCTTGCAGCATTCTAGTGAAACAAAAATTATACAATTTCCTCAAAACATCCAAAGGAGCAAAATGACCCCAGCATGGGAGAGATTTACAATGAATATGAATCACAGGCCATATCTTAAAAGTAAATGATCAGGGCAAAAAGATAGGATTATCAGTAAAATTCGTGTTAAGTGGGTGCCACCATCACCTGGAAGGATGCTCTGATTGTTGACCACTCAGAGAAGGATTTGATGAATTAGATGGGAGGGGCCCATTATCTTGAGAGGATGGCCCACCCCACTTGAGCTCTACATCGGATGGTTCAACCACATGTACTGCACCATCACTCATGCCAAGTGCTATCTGATTGGGCTCAGATGGATGAGCTGCTATCACCATTGGATATGCAGCATTGCTGCAGCAGAAAAAGGTTATTCTCAATGTAAGGCCAACTTTGCAATTTACAGTACTAATAATTGTGAAATGAAGTCCTGGAACAGAACATTTGGACGGATTTATGAAAAATAAAAATAAAAATAACATCCAAGTTTCCTTGTGACAGAAGTTTTAGCTTACCCTGCCACAAATGAAGGTATGTACGCAGATGGTGCTATTCGGCACCTGACCCTCAAGCCATCTGCATCAAAAACTCCGACAGAACCATCACAAAAACCCGTATAAACCAGCAAACCATCACTTGAATATATTGCACTTGAAATGGGAGCAGTAAGCGTGTCCTTTGGATACCACTGCAAGATAAGAATAGATTGTCCAAATTTTTTTATATTTTTTCATCAGAAGGGCAAACAGCACACAATCACATTTTGTCATCTTGCATATGATAATCATGAGAATGGGCAATTTATAGGCTAATAACTTTTGGGCAACTTGATGATTTTCCAACCTAGCAGCAATGTTTATATGAACAGCATTCTGAAGTCCATTATCAAGTTCAAAAGCAGAATAATCAATATCGGATTGTTTTTCCTACTGCAATTTTAATCATGTCAATTCAGGTCGACAGCAAGAAGATGTACAATTAGTACTAAAAAAAATTTAGAGTTAAAAATACTTGCCATCTTGGCAGTCAATAAAAGAGTAGCAGTTGCTGCATGGAGAGGTGTAAATAAACTCAAAACTCATTGTAGCTACTAAACTCAAATATTTTGGCATTAGTGGTAGTTACATTTTTAATAGATCCACATACAAATCGAGTACCATTTTCGTTAAATAGAGATTTAACAAAATCTCTACTGATATGTACATGCAATATGTCCGAATGTGGAAATGAAAGGGAGAAAAAGTTTAGGGCAGACCCCATGAGGTGGCTCCAAAATTTGGAACCACTTTTTGCGTCTGAGGAGAATTGGGTGGTGCACACAAGCTCTTTTAGATTTCCAATTGTTTGAAATGAAGTTTGGCAGTAAAAATGTTGCAAGTTCTTTGGAATTATGCTCTTCTAAGGCGTTGTGGAGAATCAAGAATTTTTGGTAGAAAGGATGCATGCATTTTTGAATATCGTATTGCCATTTAATTTGGCTAAGGGACAAAGCGGTTATTGGTTTCTTTGCAGGCTTGTGCAACAGGGATTTTCAAAGAATTGTCTGCAAGTGTTACTCAGCTTGATTGAAGAGCGCTGCTTGTTGTCTCATTGTTGGTGCTCCTTGTTTCATGATGTGAAGTATCTTTGTTAGAAAAAAGTTATTTTCTTATCACCCAAAAAAGAAACTAGGGTAGATAACTTACTGAACGCAAGCATTCAAGTTTGCTATCATAAATGGCGATTTGGCTTTCATGGACAACCAGTAGATGTGTTTGATCATTATGAAATTGGACTCTAGTTTCGCCCGTCAATGGGGATTGGCGACCTGGTGGTGCTTGTATAGATCTTGATTTCCTTTTCTCCCATCCATCAATGCTCCAGATGCATAACTACAGCTCAATTCATCAAAATGCTCCCATCAGTATCAACACAATATTGTGCTTGAAATCCAGTAAGATCCAATAACTGTGACACTATTCCAGTTTGCATTACATGTCAAACACATGCAGCTCATATCTCTAGTGCAATAGCAACAACAACACAACAACAACAAAGCCTTAGTCCCAAACAAGTTGGGGTCAGCTATCTCTAGTGCAATAGCATCTCAATAAATTCCAACCACAAATTAGTAACAATTGAGAAAACGAGTTATCTGAGCATCATGATGAATTTTAAAATAATTCCAAAAGTGAGCTGTGTGGTCCATATCAGGACCAATCAAACATTAAAACAGGCATCTCATGGCAAATGAAAATTCAAGAGATATTAATCATATCTTGAAGTGGATCGGTGAGGGCATCAAGAACCATGTTACAACAATAGCTTACTATTCAAGTACCAATAATTATAAGAAAGGGAATTCCAAGCGCCAGCAGCGGATAAAGCATTTTGTTTTGATGCATTTGGACAGTTAAGAGCCCTAAGTGCATTAAATGATGTAATACATATGAAATGGACAGCCCAGACACACCAATTGCCTCACCTCTGATTGACGCCAGACTCCTTTCAACAACAATAAGTTAGCAAGTAAAAATATAAAGTATCAAATCTATAATGCATTTGCAGGCCAAAAAAGGACATAATCCAATGGCAACGTTGAATAAGAGCATTTATTTCTTAGTCGAGCAAGTGAGGAACTTAGCAAATTAGCCGATCAACATGTTAAAAAATTTAAAAAGAAAAATCTAATAGAAAGATTCTCAGCCACTTCAACCATTCCCCCAATGCTTGAAGGCTACACCAAGCCAACCTATCAAGAGAACAGATCTGAGTGGCCTTGTGTTGCACAAGTTAACTGATTCAGATAACAAGGCTCTTGTGACAAACATGCTTCCGATCTTAAAAGTTTGACTCAACTTAGAAGTCTAAGACATTTCAGTAGCTCAAATCAACTAATTCTAAGGCACATTTTGAGACCATCAACACACGTTTATATCAATAAAGAAACCAGCCAACACTAACATATCAATCTAGAAAAGTTATTTTCAAACTCAAATCTAAGACAAAAGAACACCCTAGAAAATTTTCAGAAGTCCTAACAAATAAGCACTGAAATTCGTTTACTCATCTCCATGCAGCCTTATATTATGGAAGAAATATGAGTAATTGGGACTTCTAAGAGATGCAAAAACTCCCTCTTTTTGGTGATGGAATGCCTAGAAATGGCACTTGAAATAACAACTGAGATCTAAAGGATTTTTGACAATGGTGACACTACACCCAAATTAGAGAAAGAAGCACACAGATTAACAGATAAATGGAAATTACAGGTAAAAGCATTCTTAGTTTAGCACCATAATGAAATGCACAGAATCCCATCAATCATTACGCAGATGGACAAAGAGTCCAAGAAGATATCCATGTACTTCCCAGCTAGGGGCATAACTTTGACACTTTCCTGCTTTAGCAGAAGCTTTCATAGTCCTTCTCCTAAGGATATCATTAAACTCTAGCCATAAAAATTATTTATTAGTCATGATTTTCCTGATCACTAACCTGTGCATCAGCCCCAGAAGACACCAGTACATTTAAACTTTGGGAAAATGCAAGTCCTGTTATTCGACTTTGATGACCCTTGAGCTTTGTTTTGACCTGAAAAGTGTTAACATCAAGTCCAAGTTTGCTTACACAATAATAGCTCAAGTGTATTAAGGGTAGACACTACAATAATTTCACCGATAATGTCATGCAACAACAACAACAACAACAAAGCCTTAGTCCCAAACAAGTTGGGGTCGGCTGTATGGATCCTCTAACAAATAAGCTCACAGGCAATATCACGATAATGTCATGCATTAACTGTTAATATCAACAACAGCAGAATCTTCACTTTCTCTATTAAATGATCCAAATTTTTTTCGCCATCAATATCAAAATGATAGACAATTCCAACATGTGAATAAAAAGATTTCAATTTTCAACAGTCCAGCAGGCATATCTGCAATTATATTCACAACATGTGTTTTTTCTTTTCCTGAAGTAGGCATATGTAGATATATTAGTGTCACAGATTTTATCTTGTGAATTTTGAGAAAACAAGTAACCTTTTGATGGAAGTACAAAACACTGAAGTTAGAAACAAATGCAAGAAAACAAGACACTATGCATAAATGAGATTATTGCAAGAGAGAGAGAGAGAGAGAGAGAGATTCACCTCATCAACTCTGACATTATAAATTTGCACTGAAGAATCTTCCACCCCTATGGCAATGATATTATTGTCCTGAGGATGGAATGCCAAAAATGTAGCAGCAGGAGGTGGAGACATAAATGTCGTCATGACCTAAAGAAAAGTTACCATTTGAAATTATTAGCATAAAAGAAATAGTTCAAATCGAGAAAAAATTAAGAAGTTTCCAACACTGACCTTGAATGTCATCATATTGAACAAAGATACCTTCCCACCAGATGCAGACATGACATAAGAATCATTCTTGGATAAAGCAATGCAAGCAGCAGATTCTTCAGCTGGTTTATTATCACTTGTGTCATTAGTCATAAGAGTTCCACTAGGAGGCTGCCACAACTGTGGTGCAACATATGCAGTAGCCTACAATATATATTGTTGAGAGTATTAGAAACACAATAACAAGAGAGCAAAGATTTTGCACATTGAAACATATACCCCAGACCTTTCCAGATTGATTTCTTTCACTGCGCTGCCATTTCCAAAGTTTGTGAACAGCATTGGAGGCAAGGGCCAACAGAGCTAGGCCAGAGTTGGTGTAAATCAGCCGCACAACCTGCAATCATTGACATAATATTCTCAATTCTGACAATAAGCAGACAGCAGTGTATATCTGGAATATCTATGTAGTCGTGCATGCACACATAAAATATCTGTTGCAAAAAATATGGAAGACTACAGCATAACATTTATATCAAACAAAGGTGGATGTTTTGTGAGTTGACCATAGAGAGAGAGAGAGAGAGAGAGAAAGAGAGAGCACCGTTCATGCTGGATGTCCAAGGAAAAAAAAAATCAATGTCCACCAGTGTTAAGGACTTATAGTGGACTACAATACTGACATTTTACCAAAGATGATGGCAGTAAAAGTAAATGACTGCCTTTATACACTGATATATTGCAACTAGTCAGAAGTAGGGTGAGCATTTGATTTGTTCATTCTACCAATAAAGAATTCAGCAAAACTAATGAACTGAATTTTTTAAGGAAAAAGAAAAACAAACTGAACAAGTGGTTGAACCAAACCAAAATCAAAATATCAGATAATTTGGTTCATTTTATCAGTTCATAGTTAAAATTATATATTTTCAGTTTTATTTTTTATAATATACAATTAGATAAAATATACCTAATTTCAATGAGTTGAGCTAATTTGGTTTTTTACTATAAAAACCAAAACCGAACTGAGCTAAATGAAGAAAATAAAAAAAAAAACTGTATTTATCAGCTTGGTTTTTCAGTTTAAACTGAATGATGCTCACCCCTGGTTAGAAGTATTTTCTAATTGCTTCTAATTTTCTCCAGAGTACTCTTCCCAAACAAAAGCAAGAATTTGCTATGTAAGAATGCTGTTTTAGGGACACATGACATAGCAAGTAGCGTCCATGTGATACCCTCTCATTCTACCCTTGCAAAACAGTCCATACCATTAATCCATCGCATTCACCTTTCATTTTAGTCATATGTACATCAATAGATTACTAATATACAAACTCAACAAAGAAAAAGCAAGCTGGTGCACAGAAAGCATATTGAAATCAAAATAACAGTTTGGCAATCAAAAGAATTAGATTTATTCCACAATGTAATAAGAGGTACAACCAAATGCAGCATATACAATATCCCATATAAGTGGAAGGACTCCAAAGGGATAGCCACAAGCCATATCGGAGTAAACGAATCAAACTAAGTTGAACTGTGCTTTGGAGAACTCAGGCTCTGCTACTCAAACAATTTTTTTAAGTTCAAGTTGAACATCAATAAACCAAAGCTCAGCTCTTATCAAGCTGAGCCTTGAGCTTGAACATCAATAAGCCAAAGCTCAGCTCAGCTCTTATCAAGCTGAGCCTTGAGCAACTCATGAGTAGATAGACTCATTTACAGCCTTAATGAGTTTTAGGTTTAGAGTTATGAAGTTCAAAACTATGTAGTTTTAATTAGGTTTAAAATACTAAATTTAAAATTAAGTAATTTTAGTTTAACAGGCCAGCTAACAAAACCTATTAAACAAGCCAGTTCACAAGCCTTAACGAGATGAATATCAATAAGCTAAAATTTTGCTCATCTATTAAACCAATATAAAAATTAGGCTCAAGCTCAACATAATTTAGCAAACAAACCGAGCTAAGCTAACGTTTAAATAGCTCACAAGCAACTCAAATTACTATAAGTAGCCAACAAAAGTCTGAAGACCAAAAATTAAGAGAGTCATAGAAATGAAAGAACTACTGTGTTCACCTTATCATCAACTTAAAGTTTGCAAAGTGAAAATAGCAACTAATTTGTGAACCACCAACCTTGCCAGTTGCTAAGGGGTCAGGCAAACGCTGAGCTTTTAGCTGAGATGGATCAACAATATCAGGGATTTTCCAGCTCTTAATCTTGTCTGATTCATCTGAAATCCGCGGTTTAACATCAACAAGCCTACTGTTTTCCATCGTACCCTGCAATCCTACCCAATATAAGCTTAAGGTAACAGATAGCACCCACAGCAGATAACTGAAGAAAGCTAAACATACAAGACTGCTAATGGTCACAGCAGGTGGGATTCTATCTGAGCGTTCTAGTACAGGAGCAATGCCAGAAGAAACATTTGCCACAGGCCCAAGTGCATTAACAATCAGTGGCTGCAGCAAAGGTTGTGAAGAATAATAGATTGGCATAAGAAACCCACCAGGAAACATTTAAGTAAATTTACAAATAAATTACAGCGTATCATATTATACAAGGATAACAGGAAACATCACATGGGTACACAAGAAGAAATGGATCAATTACTAAATTTAAAATAATTCAACCCCAATTTCAACACCTTTCTCCAATCTAGTAATTTAAGATCCTAGCAACTGACAAGAAAGGTTAACCATTCCGCCCTTCACAAGTGATTATTAGCCCTTCTCATCTAGAAAAGACTTACACTTATAAGTAACATCTATTTCTCTCTCTGTTCACCAGAATTTCATTTGCTTCTTGATGAAATTCAAAGGATTGCATTTCTTTTCTTAACCCATTGAAAATATACAGTAGCATAAAGCACTACAACTATCCCTTTGGACATTGAGATTCCACAATAAAACATATAGAGGTATAAGCTTGAGAAATCTGTATAAATACACGCTGCACAATGCACAGCAGGAGAACAAGTACCGGTTTCCCTGAAAAATAAGAATCATTTTGCACCAGCAAAGGACAAAGGATAGCTTAGAATAATCAATTAATCAGCATTTAAAGTCTCATAACACGTATGAGAGAGGGGGGAGTTTCAGAAAAACAGAAAAAGAATATCTGCAGTTCATTTTGCTTTTAGAAACCCATTCATTTTGCTTTTAAAAACCCCAAAACAAATCAGCCTTATGCTACTCGCAAGTTTATTCTGAATCTTATTCATTTAAAGCAGGTCCGAATTTTGTGTAAGCATATAAGGGTACTGTTAATTACATAATTTATTTGTCATAGCCTTGTTGGGGAAGACCAAAAATTAATACATAAAAGCCCAAACACAATTACCTTAGAGTTCATAGGTTCAGATGGGCTACGGTTTTTATCAACAGCCCTGTTCTCCAGCATTCTTATCAGGCGCAATCCATCACTATTAGCTAAAATTTTGATACCATTATCACTAGTTGTGACCGCTAACAAAGAACCTTCCTTGTTGAATCTCAGTCTAGGACTTGCCTGCATCCACAAATTTACTCAAAATGAAGAACTGCAAAAAAAGTTGCGCTTGCACTTAAACTGCATCACCATCAATGAAAAATAGGTAGGGAAACACAAACAGGCAAGCCCCCATCTGCCTCAACTGCTGTCAACATGTTGCTATTATCCATATCCCAAAACTTAATCTGAAATTCATCACCAGCAGCTAAGAAGCAGCTCCTTGTTGTATCGAACTGAACAACACCTGAAGAGCGCTTCCTAAAACCAGAATACGTCCGTTTGATAGTTCCTTCACTCTCATTCCACTCAACTAGATGAGATTCACCTTCTTTACTTGTTCCACATGAAAAAAGCCTGCAGAGGATAGTAATTTTTTCTACTCTTATGCATGCATGCAATAGTACAGCAAAATAAAACAAATGAAACAAAAGTTAAAAGATATAGATTGATACAGTGTTTTAGAAACACCAATACACAATCCCCACCATGAACCTAATTATCATGCCTTACAAGAAAAACAAAGCATTTTCTGCATCTAGAGGAACTCAAGGGGATTAATTAATCAAGCCTCATAAGTTGTTTTTCACATACTTATTACTCTTTTAGGATAGGAATCAAAGCAGATCTCTACTTAGAAAAGCATAAATAAGACCCTGCTAAATAAAATCATGATCAGCATAAGCATATATAGGAGCACATACTGCCTGTGGATGTCAGTAACTAATATAATGCAAACATGACAAGCATTTGAAAAAAGGGAAAAGGGGGGAAAAGGAAAAAAAAATCTCCATAACAACCAAGTATTACCTAGTCCCATCCGCACTGTATGCCATCATGGTACACCAAAGTCCAGGAGCATCATAGTCCACTCTAGATCCCACAGAGTCATATAGCCAAGCTTTAATCTTTCCATCAACTGCTGTAGAAAAGATGAACTGTGCATATGGACACAGTAAGTCAGATTATATGTTAACGGAAAAATGATAAGAGCTTCCAGCTATTTCTTATATTCAAAGATGCATCACCTGGAGCACGCCACATATAAGAGAAACAAATTGCAGAAAAACCTTAATCACCAGCTTCATAAAAAAGATTCACCTGGATATTTTCTTTGTAATGAGGGCAAACAGAATATACAGGAGCTTCATGGCCTTCGAATGTATATTGTCTCCGTCCAGCTACAGCATCCCAAACCTGTTGAATAGAAGATTGTCATATGGATGCCCAAATTTTTTTTCTCGTGTAAACCAATCACACAAAGTCAATACCTTAATCATCTTGTCATCACCACATGTAACGATGCATAGTTGCTTGTTGGGATGAGCAAATGCTATGTCATTAACCCCACCAACATGGGCATCGATCTGAAAGATGAAAAGACAGTTAACACCACAATATCTTATTGCTACTGTGGATGCTACAGTATCCAGACAGGTACCTCTAAATGCTGTCTCAGTTCTCCAGTTGGATTGTAAGTATAAATCTGCACTATATGTTTTGAAAACGCAACCCCTATAACATATTCAATTGGAAGTACAACAGTTAATAGAACATGATAAATGAATTAACTTACATCAGGAAACAAGTAACAAAATCATACACATACCCAACATAAGTCCATCTGGCCCCCAGACACATCGATTCACTGATATTGCAGCATCATTCAACGATGCCGTCTGCTAGCAATAAAATAATTGATCATTTTGAGAAGAAGGATAACCTAGCATTCCAAATACTGAACTCCATCACTATCAATGGCATTCTCACTTGCCAAGTAATGAAGTCCTCAAGTGATGTTACCAAAAGGCCCATGATTGAATTACACTAAGGATTTGGAGTCTAATGGGTGTCAATTTCATCAAAACATATAAGGGTCAAAATTAGATCTAATTGACATAAATAATACCTGCAGTGGCATTGAAGCAACCGAGAGATCCCAAACTTTGAAGGGTTTATGTGCCAACCTTTCCCGAGAGCCAACTTCCCAAAGGCTAATGTCACCAACATTTGTCCCAACTGCAAAGATCATAATTAGTGAGATTGAGAAATCATCATCATGATTAATAAAAACATTTCTATAGTTTATGTTTCTGGAGTGCTATATGGCAACAGATATTTGAGTATCGACCTAGCAAAATGGTTTGCTGCAGTGGATGGAAGTCCATGCTCATAACATTAGATCCTTGACTAAGGGACCGTACAACAGTTTTGGGCAGATCATCCTGTGAATAGACGTTGGAAGTATGTGCTACACCAGAAAATGACACCTAATAAGAAAACCAGAAAACAATTATAGCAACCCACAGGGAAGGCGCTAGCCACAACCACGATAAGAAATGAACTGGAGGGAAAAAAAGAACATCTTGTAATGCCAGACCTCATCAGATTGGCATGTCCGCATACGCTTCATCAGGTGCTCTGAATCAGCAGATTGATAATCAATGCCAGTCATACCAGGTGTTCTTGGGTGTTTCAAGAAGGCAGCTGCGCAAACCCAAAAAAGAATGTAACTATAACAAACATAAAACTAGCCACGAATTGACAGGACTATAAATTATTAATGGCATAAGCATGAACAGTTTCACCTGCACTAGGAGGCTGCACAAGACCAGGAGGCCCTGTTGCCACGGCAGGGTGAGGCAAAGAAGGATTATTGCCTGACATCCAGCCAGCAATAGCACCAGGAGACGGGGAAACAACTGGCTGAAATGGCTGCTTGGGCAGGAGATATTGCAGGTATTGTGTAAGAAGATCACAAGTGTAACTTAGGAAAGAATAGACCTAAAATAATAAATAAAAAACCACACATACACCATGGGCACCAATTGGAGGAAATGCACCAGCCTTGGGAATTGGCCCCACAATGGGACTGTTTGCCGGAGGAGGAGGGCGAGCCCCATTAGCAGTTGTCGGACTGCAAGAATGATCTGTGAAGAGTGTTTTAATATCAGGATTTGGACGAGGATTCTTGCAAAGCTGATGCTGCCAATTTAGACTGCAAAATAGAAAGTCACCTTTAAATAACACTTTCATGAGGATTAGTTAAGAACAAATTCAAGATTTTAATTGAAAAGAAAATACACATAAAGATGAAAATGTTAGGAATGAAATAAGCATCTGATAACTGATTCAGGTAATAATATGCGAGAATAACCTCTGGTTTATTAAAGTCCTTAGTCGTGAGCTTTTGAAGGATGGCAATGTAAGCTTGTCACGAAATAGTGGGTTTGCTTCAATAAGCTTTTTAAGTTCCACAAGCATGATGCTTCGAGCCGATTTTGTATCTCCATATTTCGAAAGTTGCTCATTTTGCCTGATCAAAGAGCACAATACAAATATTTTAATCAACACGAATTTATGTTTCCAATAACTTCAAATACTATTAAAAAGAAGGAAGGGTACCTAAAATTATCAAGAGTAAGTAACTGTGTTATCTCCTTAAAGAGTTCTTCATTGAAGGATGCAAAAACCTTGAGGTCCTTGACAAGAATCTCAACAGCTTTTGCTCGATCCTGTCTGATGGTGAGAACCACAGCGCAAATATACTCAAAAAATGAATAAAGATACAAAAGCACATTTCAGAGAGAACACATCAAAACAAACACAGTGCCAAAATGTCATAAGAAACCAGTAATCATGTCATCTAATTATAAATGAATCCGCAAATACCCAGAGAAAAAAAAATTATTTTCAGATAATCCAGAGTAGACCAGTAAGATAATTATGAGAATTTTCAAACTCACCTGTCAAGAGCCTCTAAATATTTCTGCTTCCTGATTTCAAAGAAAATCTTCATGGAGTAGCGATTGTCTTCAACCTTTGTGAACCCACATAAATAACGCTCAACCTCATCCCATTCACCAGCCTGAACTTGATCCTCAAAATGTTTCATATTGAAGAAAAAACCAGACTCTTGCTCTAACCTTAAAATTTGATAAATAATAATGAAAATAAGAGCAAAAACAGGGCATTAGCAATCTATCTAATTTCAATTTCCTTATGCCCCACTTGGATGTTGAGAAAACTTGGGACTACGAGATAGAATCAAAACTGCAGTACCATGTACATTATGGGCACTTCTTATCCAGCTTTGAATAGCCAAGAATGGTCGTACTTTAACTTTCAAAACAAAGGAATTTTCCATTTTAAGTACAATTGAAGAAACCAAACCATATGCTAACTAAGCCTAACAAAAGATTTGGCAAATTTTATCTAGTTTTGCACTCTTCTTGTAAATGTAAGCTTGTGATTAGTCTATCCAAGTTTTCTCAACATCCAAACAAAACTAGAGAATCAATTGAAACAACAAAACATTATAAAAACTTACTTATGAACTGTTTCCTTGAACTTCTCCTCCTCCAAGAACTGTAAGATTAAAAACACCAACTCCCTACTCAACGAAGACATTGTCCCCGGTACCCCTAAACGCTCCAGTGCAACAGTCGGATAAAGCAACAGCACTATTTCCAATAGCCAACACTAGCTTCCCTTGAAAGCTGTTTCAAGTCCCAAATACTCCACAATTTGATGGACTGTAAGAGTACCCGCAAACTGTTTCCTCTTCAGAATAATTTTAGCTGAAAAAATTACTTAGGATCAGAAATCAAACACTAAATACAGATACGTACTTGAACACCAAGATAGTTAATTTCTTTCCAAAAGAGAATGAACCCAATTTACCAAAAAGCCAAGTAAGCAGGAGAATTATACACCCCATAAGGAAGGAAGGAAGAAAAAAAAAACCAGAACTCGCAGATTCAGAAACCCACTTCAGAGAGAAACCCCCCAACTAAACCCTAATTCTCAGCTCCTCAAACAGAATCCGGCAAAGTAAAGAGGCTTAAGATATATAGTAAAACATGAATCACCATAAAGCAGTTTATAAAGACAACAAATTACCACAAAAATGTGAACTTTACGTGCATTTGTTTCACTGGCGAAGACAAAGAGGAAGAAAAACACAGGCCTTACTGGTCACCACAGCTCAGAGCAACAAAATGAAAACATTTATCTAGGGTTAGGGTTTTTTCCTTGTTCATTCTTCTTTTCTTACGCTCTTTGCAGCCAAACTCGGCAACAACCCTCTCTCTCTCTCTCTCTCTCTCTCTCTCTCTCTCTATATATATATATATATATATATTGTATTATGTAAAAATATTTTCTCTCTCCAAGACAAAGGCTGTGCTGTTATGTTGTGCCTGCTGGTATCTCTCTCTATCTACCTCACTGTTAGATATATGTATATATATTATAAATGGAAGTATCTCAACCTTCTCTCTCTTGCCTAACTTTGAGCTTTCACTTTCTATCTCTCTACTGCATATGTGATGTTTCTTTCTCTCCCTTCCTGATTTACCCACTTTTTACTTTTTAGCCCATTAATGGTCAAATCCATCCCTGGCTCTCTTATAGAGTACATAATCCATTCCATCCTACGCGTTCAAATTACTATCGAGTCCTTCATCTTTATGAAATTTATTTTTATTTCAAAAAATATATATTTATATTTTTAATATTTAATAATTAAATTAAGACACTTTTAAAGAAAATAACATTCTCTTTTTAAAAAGAGAAAGTATTTTCTTTTCCATACTTTAGAATTTTATTAATATTTTCAATATATAATTAAATAACGTAAATAAAATGTTTTTTCTGAATATTTTTAAAAACGTTTATATTTTATAAAATTTAGTATTTATATCAATAAAAATTTAATTATTTTATTTTATTTTTAATTAAAAAATAAATAATATATGTGCTTAAAATTATAAAATAAAACTATATATATATATATATAAAATTAAAACTATTTAATATATTTATTTAATATAAGTATATATACCACAAAAGACATTTTAATTGCATATAATTGTAATTCTCCCATTATTTAAATAATAATATTAATTTTTATAATTAAAAATATTTTCACTATAATTCAAATATTTTAATTTTAAAATTTAATCCTAAATCAATACACAAATTTTAATTATTCAACATAAATATTTTTATAAAATAAATAAATATTAAATTAAAATTTTGATCTATGGATAATTGAATTATATATGTAAAAAAAAAAAAAGAAAAAAGAATTCCATAACGCATGGATGGAGCTTGGGATTTTGGATGTTGCATTACAATAATAGAATAATAAAAATAAAAGGTAAGGGTCAATAAGAAAAGGACACGCGTAATACTGTGATCTTGATGGGGAAGAGTTACTATGGGAGCGTCCTCACAGAACCAAAAATCTTAAGAGGATGTTGATTTAGGCTAAAAAGTGCGGTTCCTGTCACACAACTCCACGGAAAAGAAGGTCGGCAGTCCGTTTCCATATTTTTTTCCCTTATTGCCCTCCTTTTGACCTCATTATTACATTTCAGTACCCTTCTTCTCTTTTTATTCCCATTTTTCTTGTATTTGCTTATTTACCCCCCACTGTTTCATATATTATAAATTAAAACTAATTTTATAATATTTTATGTTAGTATAAATTTTTTGATGATGTGGCTAAATTAACTCAAAAACTGCCACTTTGATGATAAAATATTATAAAAATAAATAATTTATGAAGGAATTATATTATAATAAAATGTGACTTTTTAATATTAATTTTATATAAAATTTTGAATCATTTCAATTGTATTTTATATGATATATAATTAATATTATTTTAAGTAAATAATTTAATTTAATTTAATTTAATGTAATTCAATGATGTAAATTATAAATAATTTTTTAATTATAAAACACCTTTTTTTAAAGTCATTTCGTAAAAAATTCATTTAAAATTAAAAGTCAAAAGTCAACATACTATTTCAAATCAAAATAATTTTAGTTATTTATTTAATAAATTAATATTGTTAAGTAAATTATAAATTAATCCCGAAATAAGTTTTTTTTATATGAAATTAAAATAAGTTAATTTTCTGAAAGTTACATTGGAGAGATTTTTTTTTTGCTAAGTTCAATAAAATAAATATTAGTTATATTCGATTTTAATTATTATAAGAAACATTTCATTGTCATGTTAGTTTAATAATATTAAAAATGTTTTATAATTTATGAGATTTTAAATTTAAATTTTAATACAAAAAATAATAATTAGAAATATCCAATGAAATTTAATTATATAAAAAAATTAAAGAGTTAAAATTAATAAAGTAAATAAATAAAATTAAATTGAAAATTGAAAATAGAAAAAGAATTATGTGATAAGATGTTGATTTGTGAGTCCAAACGACGTCGTTTTACATGTGAATATTCACACATTAAAATAAAAAACAAGTGAGGCTGCTGAGAATCACTGCCAAATTTGTGGTCCATAAATCTGCCACCTCCTCACCTTTTTTCTTTTTAACTTTAAAAAATAATTATTATTTATAACAGCGAAACAAATATAACTGACCGCCTTGGTTGACTTTATTGCAATAGTGTAATAAATTATCTGACAGGTGTCACGTGTATGTTTTTTCTTAATTTAATTATAAATTAATATTTGGCTTATGAAATTTTGCAAATAACTTAAAATTATTCTAAATTAATTAAGAAATTCACCCACTTATAATATAATTAAATAAAAAAGGAATTTGATTTTTAAGTTGAATATAATTATAAATGTATTTAAATTTAGTCAAACTCATTTGCTAAATTACCTATTAAAATAATTATAAATATAATGTAAAAATTTTAAATTTTATACTAAAATATACTTAAATTTTAGTATTAAAAATTTGATAATCCTCAATTATAAGAGACTTTTCTCATCTCGATCCGATAATATAAAAGAGAAAAGTAAATCACAATATACGATAGTCTCTTAAATGAGAGACTTAAAGACCTAATACACATAATAAATTCACTTAAAAAATAAAATTTTTATATTATGATTGTCAAAATTCAAATATTTACTTTTTAATATTAATTCTATCATTCGAATGTAGCTCGTGCTATGCTCGCGCTGGCCAGTGATATACCTAAACTTTGGTACCAAAGGATGGTGGTTGTCTGGTGGCCACGTGAACATGTGCTTCCCAATACATTTCCGAAAGAAATTCAAAATAAAAGTAATATTTATAAAAAAAAGGGATTTTTAATTAATTATTAAATCTGGCAAACAAGCTGTCCTTGTCTGGTTGTGAAGTGCGCAGTAGCTGTCTGAGTACAGAGTGATAAGTTAGTGCTCTTATCAGCTTTAAATTGTGTTTCAGCTTTTCTGACACATTTTCTTTTAGTTAGGAGCTCCTTTGTGTGTGTTTTACTCACATCCTAAATTATTACCACTCCAATTTACGCATTTTTAAATAAGAATAAGAATATAATTTTATTTTAAATATTTTTATTAAATATTCAATAAAAATCTAGTTATCTGGGCACTAAGAATTTATAACACACAGAGTAGGCGTAGGGATAGCTTCAAACTCAATTGATTTAGTCTCCATATCCAATATGCAATATAAGTTTTTGAACATATGAATGTCAATAAATCCAAATAAGCAGATGTATATAAATAAATTCCCAAGTTTTTTAAACAAAAATTAATTCTATAATCGATATAAAATTTGGCAATATTTACACATTCAAAAGCCCCTTTACATCATACAATTGAATTGAATGGTAGGCTAACTACAATTTGAACAATGCATATCAAATAACAGCACTTCTTAACTATTACATGTGATATTATAACAGGATTGGATTCAGCTTTCTACACTAATCAATTAAGGTTTCTTGGAAGAGCGTATTTATTTATATTTATACCCTGACTTCAACCACATCGCCATCTTTCAGCTCAGTATTTGGCAAAACAAGTTGACCATTCACCAAAACCAGCTTTCCTTCAAGTCCTACTCTTCTTGCAGCATCTGCAGCAGTGCTACCACTCCTTAATCTCATTATTTCGCCATGGGGCCAACAAATTATTACCACTTCACCCAGAACAATAGAATCTGCATTATACTGACACCTCATATCATACTTCGGTTGCCCAACACTTGCTTCACAGCGTAGCTGCTCTTCCCACCGAAGCATTGTTCTCAGTAGTCGGATCTAAATGTTAAAATTTACAAATTAGTCATCCATACACCACATAGGTATTTGCATGCACGCAAACACACACACATGCATTTTATAGGTGCATTTGTTGAGTGTGGGGATTTTACTTCAGCAACAGTGAATAATGTTGCAGAATATGATCAAATCTGCTTGGTGCTTGAATCAGGCTCTAAATGGAACTAACAGCACATAGGTAGAGAACTTCAAATTCCCTATTGACAACGATACATGACCATTTTGATGCTGGATTTATGATTACAATACGTGAACGGTTGTTCATCACAATTAGGGCCTATGTAAGACATCTCCAATAGGCAACTGGCGGTCCATGAAATTCAGAGCAGGTATCAAACAAACAACAAAGAATTTGAGAAATGCTCTTTGATTCACGTGTGCATGCAGATACTCTTGCCAATAGCTAAAATGATGAGAAGAAAAGAGCTAGCCAATAGTTTGTGATGATAGTTATGTTTGACAAGATCCATCAACTATCAATCAACATTAAATATAATAATTAGCATGACAAAACGAGTGCTTATTAATCTTTGCTCAGATCACACTAAATTAATAAGTCATAGATCATCGAACTAGAATGCCTCTTTGGCATGCATAAAACAAGTGTCAGACCAAATATAGAACATAAAATTCCATAGGTTGTGATCAATGGAAGGAGCTTAAAGAAACAACATGATTGCAATTTCATTCTGACCTTATTGTTGATACTAGCTTCAATAGAATTTGAAACAACAGAATCTAAAGTTGGCCTGGACGCAACAGAATCAACAGGTTTGCCCTCAAAAACAGCAGCTACAACAGCCCAATATTCAGATTCTTCTTGCTTTGTCAGGTCAATAACCTGGATGAAGGTTGGTAACAGCCGCTCGAATTGATCTTGCTGCATAGCAATGAAGTTCTCTAAGAGCATTATTTCCTAAATGCTTACATAAAGACTCAATTGATGTTTAACATACCAAACAGATTTAAACTGTAACATGCAAAAAGAAGCTAAAATTGGCTCAAACAAAGGATAATGTAATAGAGACATGAGCTAAAATTTCACATCAACTATCATGTGCAAGGCAAACCTTAATACCATATTTACAAGAGATTTAAACCTTCAGTTATTTGTTGCTGTTTATGGCCCATTATGACCTTAAAAAGGAGATGCTGGTGGTAAAAGGCAACATAAAAAACAAAAGTAACCACTATAAAAAATGAGTTTTGTCACTATGCATCCCCCCAAAGGCTGTCCAGCATCATCATTTCCTTTTCCTATAATTTTACTTGCAAACTTGATAGTTCTAGATGGACATTACATTGAGATGAGCCCATGTAACTATAAACATTTGAAACGGAGAAATGAAATTATTTTGGTAATAATGAATAAAAGATAATATCTGAACTTACTCCAACATAATGTTAATAAACAAATTCCAAATTATTTTCTAAATTTTTCATACTAGAATACCGACAAATGATGTTATCATAGTTGCAGCTGTTTTTGATAATATACCCACAGTTGACAGACCATTGTCAATAATTTTATGAATGAAACTACATTCAGCATCAATAACTACTGGAAGAATTGGAATCAAAGCGACAAGAAAATTACAACAATCCACTCTGTGGTATAAAGAAGAAATCTTTATGGGGGCTCGTTATGAAAAACACACATTTCTTTCTTCATTGTATGCTAATAGCATGTCAAGAGACAAGAAAATATAATTGTTGTTGTAATTGTGATATAAAAAAAACTATAGCAATAAAATTTAGTTTAATGCACGTTTGATTATAGTTAGATGAGGAAAATGCACCTCACCAACTGTAGCTTTAGGTACTGTTGCATGCTTCAAGTTGAAAGATTCAACCTATCCTTGAATCTCTATTACATTTTTTTTTATCAAGAAAATAAGTTTCATGGACTTTTGTTCTCTCTACTTATATAAAGATCCAACTTTACAGGGAAAGTACACCTTCTTACTTGGGAACATGATGACAAAGTTGAACTTCATGTTTACATCTTCTCATCAGGTTTGTAATAAACATACCTTATGGTACATACCATCTCGACAAAGCGTATACCTCTCAAGACAAGTACACCAATCCCCATGTCCTGGTTCACACCACCACTCATCTGAGACCTGGAAACCAAGGTGGCAGCTTAACATAAAAGATTATCACAAGTAGAGTTAGTCATTATATACATTAAGTTACAAATGATTTAGGGTTAAATTAGTTCTGAATTTTAAATTTTGTGCTCAGGGACATCCGTCATTTCAACAAATTCCTATTTATTGCAGGTGTTTTTGTTCACTTGAATCAAATATAACTTTTGCAGGAACTTCAAAGAGTTTTAGAATTATCTTCTTTCCATTTAAGTTGCCTTTCAGCACCAATAAAAGTCGTTTCCATACTAGGAATTTAATCCTTGTAAGATGAAGCAAAGAGTTCAAAAGTTGATAACTCACTGTGCAAGCATATTAAGTGTGATTTCCTCCTCTTTTCTGCCTAACTCATTTCATTTCTGTTCATAACAACTTTCTATTCTACTAAAACTGCAATTTGAATGCCAAACAGTAGCTAATGTCCAGAGATATTCAAATTTCTAAATCAACATTAAACTTGGTCCCAATTTACTAGGCCTAATAATCAAAACAGAAAAGCAAGCAACTTAACCTTTTTGTACAATCTTGCATAAGCTTCCCAACGCTTTATTTGGAAAGAAGATCTTCTGTCAGCTACTGCTTCAGAAGCAGCCAGTCCAAAGCTCACAGCAACTAGCAATTCTCTTCCACCCTTGTCTACTCTGAATTCCGGATTTCATGTAAAGATTTGTGAATTCAAAGTTTACAGGGATTAGTAAACACAATAAATGTGTAGTTACAGTGCACCTGACTATAACAGCAGCAAGCAAGTGACTTCTTTCAACTCTAAGGACTGGATGACCCACTTTCAGGGATCTGTATTTCAGAAACTGATCGTCTCTTATGGAATTATGATCCTCAATATCTTTGGAGAAACAGGACGATGCTTCACTTTCAGATTCATCCATGATGTTTACAGAAGGCAACCCAATTCCAGTTTCTTTATAAAGCCAGTGTGCTGCGAGTCCATGCTCAGCATACTCGTGCATTTTCTTGAAAAGATAAAAGTTCAATGCAGTATAAGCTAAATTAAATAACCATAACGGCCAACTTCAGGATCAAACATAAATACATAAGTTCAGTACCTGTGTTCTTATCTGAACTTCCAAAGGCGCGCTATCAGGGCCTTGTACTGCTGTGTGCAGAGACTGCATTTTGCAAAAAGAAGTTAATGTTCAAATTGTCACTCAAAAATAAGTGCTGTAAACATACACATTAGAAAGAAATGTGTGTTTTTCATAAAGAGCCCTGAAATGTTGACTCCTGCATGCAAAGTATTTGCCTGTTTTTCATAAAAATAAATGCAAAGTATTTGTGCGTTTTTCATAAAAATACACATTAGAAACTGCTTTCATCATTGTCATACTTATGTCGTAACAAACAATAACAACAAATCCTCCTCTCTAAGGAAGCAGTTTTCCTAACATCAGAAATGAAAATATTGACTCCTGCATGCAGTGTAGGATCCTTCTCTTAATCATAAATGTTTAATTATTATTGATATAAGTATTGATGATGGTTTTAAGAGATATAGAGCAAGCATGACTATCAGGAATTATAGCCATTTTGAAATTCGTAAAAACAAAGTTTCAAGAGAGATCTGATGCAAAGTATTTGCCTGTTAGCAGCCAGCAAAACTAGACAAGAGAAACTATACCATATTATATACCTATCTGCAAGAACATAACATGCTTAAATGCAGATGGTGCAATCACTTATCTATATAGTCATTTAAGAGGAAACTAGATGACTTCTGGAGTTCCCTTTAATAGAGAAACATCCAATTGAAACATCACCTGATATCCACTGGGCTTGGGGTTAACAATGTAATCATCAAACTCGCCATCAATTGGGGTCCACAGCCTGCATAGGAAGGTAAGAACATGATATAGTGACAACCAGTATTGTGGAGGAAGTGTAGAAACCATGCATCATGTGATATTTTAAAATACAACATGATATTTCAAGTAATATGACCTAAACCTAGACAGTATTTTCATAGCTAATACTAATAAAATTTTGTGGAAGGCCTACTTGGATTCCCGTGTCTGAAAATCATTGACTGTAGCTATCAGAAAGTGGTAAAATACAGTTATCAATATGTAGTTCAAGATGACTGCTAAAAAGTTTAACCCGTCTAAAGGTAACATGGTAGGTGAACATGTGAATATACCTGTGCAGTATGTCTAGGAGACTGTAACAACATTGAATTGCAGGTCCATGTAAAGTTCCATTCTTGTCTCCAACAACTACCCTTAGTGCACGGGCGTCATATACTTTTTCAATGTCAACATCTTTCCGCTTCATCTACAGATAATAAAGATCAAATTTCCTGTCAACAAAAATGATCTTATGCAAAAAATAGTTAAATATTTGTGCATGCCTGATTGACTATACAGAACAAAAAAATTAGTAATACCTTGCTGTAGATACTAAACAGGCTCTTTAGTCGACTAGATAAAGTCACTTCCATGCCTGGAACATAACTGTGTGTGTGTGTGAGAGAGAGAGAGAGAGTTGTGAGTATCAACTAGACATGGACAAAAAGTAGAACTGATATATGATTTTTTTCCCTTTGGGGACTATGGGCAGCAGATATTGATGGGAGAAGCAAAACTTACGATGTAGATATAAATAGCTCCCTCTCAAGCGCTTCCTCACAAGCAATCAGAGATGCTAGAGCAATTCCTGCATCTTGAACAACCTTTGGTCTTCTTTGAATTTCTGATGTTTTTTCAAGATTGTTAAGAAATATGACCCCTTTTTTCCGATCCAACAATACATCAAAAGGGACTACAGCTTCCAAAATATCCTGTATATACAGAATAAGTTAACAATCTGATTTAAAATACAACAAGCCTTAATCCCAAACCAGAATCTGATTTAAAATACATACAGAATAAATTAAAACCTGACTTAAAATATGGATGTTTTATCTAGATCTGCAAAAAGTATAATAATCTGAAGTGTTTCACAAAACAAAATTGCAGTTTGAATAAATATCATTGAAGCTGGCCAAAAGCCTTGAAATTGAGGCAGTGAAATTTGGAATGGACTACTAATAGAGAGAAACTCTGAAACAATTATTTTGTAGCCAAAGCAAATAGATCATCACAGCATTAATAGTATGGATATCTTTGAAATAGATTTTCTTAGCTCTATCCTCTCTTTTTTATCCTTCCAATTATTTGTTTTGAATGTGCTTATTGGGGTGAAGGAGTGCTGGAAAATACCTTCATAGTTGAGATATCATCATTAAAAGATACAGAATCTTCATTATCAGAAATCAAAATTTTCTCTTCCAAAGGTAGTGAGCCAGATTTGTTAGATGTTCTTCTTGGATATCCAGCTCTGTTGCTAGAGCTCCACATGGAAGCCAGATCAGCCCGCATCTTCTGGAACAACTGAGGCTGCATCCATTTGTGATTAATTATGTCAAATAAAGAAAAAGAAAACCCCCACTGAATTCTAGCTCCCCTTATAGGTCTAGACTCTATCCATATCCTCCTGTTGATGGTTTTTATAGTCTATAGAATATAACAATAACAAACTAGCAGATTGCTGGTGCAATTTCAAAAGCTACTTTTGCAATGTTGTTTTGGATTTTAGCAGCTCCATACACTTGCTAGGGAAAAAGTGATCCAATTCATAAACTTTTGACAGAACGTAGTAGTACATAACTCATATCAACTGTGTATTTAACACTGCAAAAATTAAACATTCAAGGACTACAAGAACGTTAGTATCAACCAATAGCTGTTAAAGATCAGCTTAGATGTTAGTTATACCAGCTGAAAATCAGCAGAGCTTATAAAGATATTGAGCAGGTATTTACTTCCGTCATTCTGCCAGCTAATCATTGAAGTGGGCTGTACTTATGAGAAGGAATTGTAGATTTTCATGTAATGTAACTAAATTGGATACAATCGAGATTTTACCTGGAAGCTTCCATTATTCCCCTCTATTTCTATGTTCTCTGTTTTCCTTCTCTCTCTCTCTCTCATTTTCTTTCCCTTTCTCTTCTTCCAAATACCAACATTGAGTCCTACTAAACTTAGGACACAACAAAAAAAGAAAAAACATAGATGCTAAAGTTTTCTAATCATGGCTGCTTCGCATTAAGTCATTAATATTTCACAAAATTTTAAGTAATATCCAGCATGGGTGCATTCACACTATGCAAATTAGATCTTCAGCCATCTACCATTAAAATATACAATGTTCAACAGTTGTTACTTGATTTAAAAGAAAATTTAAAAAGGACAAAAATAAAGAAAAGGGATGTGAAGTGTGAACTCAATAGGGTGAAAATGCACCACAAATATTTAAGCAACACATAAGGTTTCAACATAATTAACTAAAATGTACCTTTAAATTATGCAATTTTCCTGGAGAATTATTAGCAATACTTAAAAGATCCCGCTAGCAAATTATTCTACAAATGCATTCATCTTATGATTCTTATCACAAATTTAACATACTCCTGCACAATCACAAATAATACAACCTGAAGAACCGCAAAACATAAATCTTCAAGTTCAGCTTTCAAAGCCCATAAACCCAATCTGGAAGCAAGTGAGCACCAAACAAGCAAGGTCTCCTGTGCAACAGCTTGAGCCTTCAGGGGTGGCAGAGCATAGCTGCAGCAGAAAAAAACATAGAAAATCATCTATGGTTATGATCCATAAAATGATCTCTAACCTAAAAATTTGATCCTAGTTACAGTTGATACTTCAAATAATAAAGGCCACTGGATTTATCCATGAATCTTGTCTGACTTTTAACTAATGTCAAACAAACATATAGAAAGGAAGAAATGTCCAGATAAAGAAAAATCTTGATAGAAAATGAGCAGTACTCCCATAAAATGAAATCAAATAAGGAAAAAGATAGCATCCTTTAGTAAAATTAAAATGCTGATAGAAGAAATCATTACATGGTCCTCATATTGTGAAGACGGTCTGCAAGCTTGATAAGCACCACTCGTGGATCATCAACCATGCCCAGCAGCATAACTCGCAAATTATTTGCCTTGAGAGAGAACAAAATTAGAAGAGCTAGCAAACTAAAATGAGAACTAATAAACTATTGTAGGAATGGTAATTAATTCCTGATCATTTATAAAGCGAGAAAAATATTCAAATCATAGGCTCTATACAATGCCAGTTGGGGTAAAAGTTTGAGGAAAAGATCTACTATTATGGTAAATTTTTGTGCTATCACTGGACAAGTTTTGAATTCTATACCTCTTCCTGACCAAAGGTACTCTGGTTCACATTTAGCCTCCGATGTCTCCTTAGCAGCTACAAATAAAATAATAAATTAAGTTACAACAGCAGCAGAAAAATATTGAGTACTACAGTATCAGAGAAAGCATATCTTGAAATTCCAAGCATATGAATTTCAACAGAAGGAAATAAAACAATAATCAAAATGCCTGAAAGACACCAGAGATAGTTTAACAATTGGAACAGAAGTAAACAAAAATAATAATCAAAATGCCTGAAAGACACCAGAGATAGTTTAACAAAGACCTCACAATAAAGGAGAACCAGAATAGGAAAATGTCTTAAATTTTTAGCTCTATGCTATCAACTTCAACCAAACAAGAAAAGCATTATAATTTTTCAGCTCCAGCAATGATGCAGGACAAAGACCTTCATATACATAGTTATTTGATCTAACAACAACAACAAAGCCTTAGTCCCAAACAAGTTGGGGTCGGCAGTTATTTGATCTAACAAGAGAACTTTTTTTACCATCTCTAACAAGGGGAAAAAGTGCAAGTATTGCAAGAAAAAGAAAACAAAAACTTGTAAGATCCTTTAGATTGTGCCTCTAATAATTTCCCTGGAAGAAAGACCTATTTTTCAATTACTACTGAAAAAGAGAAGGAAAAACAAAAGGTATTTCCAAGATGATATTTTTCAGAAAGAGGAAATTCTTGCAAGACAGATATAAGTTATTTCTCAGAGCCAATTCCTGCAAAGCAAGTAAAATGGCTTCTAAATTGCTTAAACTTTTTTCAAATCAGTTCAGATAAAGAGCTATCTCTTTTTCTCAACTTATTAGTTCACAATAGTCCTCAACCTCAAGTGTGCATTCTGGAGAGTTAGAAATACTAAACAGACAAGTCCTTCTACTTTTCCAGGTCATACATCAATACTGGACTAATTAATATTTCAACAAGGAAGAAGTTCATCATGATCTGTATTAAGAAGAAGAGAAAGAAGAGGAAGGAGAGTGTCCAAGAGCCTATTGCATTTACCTGATTTATATAACTTAATCTGGAAACACCAGCTACCAATTTTGCCACATCTTCGCCAAACTCTTCTTCTAGACTATTTAAGCTTTCATGTGTATCATCAACTACATCATGAAGAATCCCAGCTACAACTGTATCAACAGCCTACAGTAGATTTTATTATCTCAACGAAGGGCCAAGACAAAGGAGAAAGAAAATGCTAAAACAACTTGTGTGTTATGAGAGTGACCCGGCCTTCCTGAGTAGAAAAGTAACAAAAGAAGTTTAAATCATAAAAACTGATACTAAAACCGCATACCCTTTTGCCAGTTGAGGGAACCAGCATTGCTAAGATTCTTCCTGTGTGGATACAATGAGTCAAATAAGGGTCTCCGGTTTTCCGAAACTGCCCATGATGAGCCTTTTTAGCAAAAGCAATAGCCTTTAGCACCTACCTTCACAGATTAAGAACATTTTAGAGGCAGCAGATGAGTATTTCACATATCCATATTACAGTAAAGGCAGAGATAGTAAACCTCTGAATCGCTAAATATAGGATACCCAGTGACGTCGACTCCATCCACAACAAAAGAACCTGCGCCAAATTAACCAATTAAAAATGAAAAGAAAAAAAAAAAAAAGCAAAGTGAACTCGAACAACAAACCTGGTTGTTCGTCCACTTTAGGCCACAAAAAATCAACCTTAGTGGAGAGACAAGCACCGGAGGCAATAGCAACGGCTGTGACAGCGACTTGCGTAATCGCGGACGTAACAGCGCCATGGAGGCCGGAGCCAGAAGAGGCTGAAGCAGCGGCGGCGATGATATTACCGGAGGTGAAAACAGAAGAGAGGGAGGAGGAGAGGGCGAATTTGGGAGCAATCTGGTCAAGAAGACAACGGAATTTGAAGGAATTAGGAGAAGTGGGGCGGCAATAGAAGGGGTGGAAATGGAAAATATGAAGAAAAGGAGAGGTCTTGTGGGCAAACATACTGGAGGATTGAGTATGGCATGAAGATGGAGATGAAGAGGAACAACAATAATGCATTGAAATTAGCAAATGATATTTGGTTGGATGGCGTTTGGTTAGGAGGTGTTTTTATTATGACAAAAAATGAAAAAGAAAATCTGGGAGTTTCTTTTTTTTTTTTTTAATTGATTATAATTTGTATGGAATTGGAGAGTTGTTGGAGTTTTGGGTGATGGATTGGGAAGGAAGGTCAGATTTTGATGTAAAAAGATGAATAAAAAGAAAAATTGTGGTGACAGTTACAGGGGTCGTCACAGTGTTTCGATGAACAATATCTGCTCTGACTGTCAAAATAACTAAAAAACATGCTCTCGTTGAGAGTTGAACTCAAGACCTCCCGCTTACTAAACGGGTGCTCTAACCAACTGAGCTACGAGAGCTGCTTGTTTGAGTCTTATCTAAGAATTATTATCTATTTATTTATTACTTACTAATTTGCAACACAAGTATTGAATCAAAGAGGACAGAATGGTAAAACATCTCATCTCATTGGAGTATCTAAAATTAAATGTCTTCAGTGATTATTTACTAATTTACAAAAGAAGTAAATATTGAAATATTTAAGCAGAGAAAAACAACCTTGAGAAGGTAGTATTTAAGTACAGTATAATTGGTTAGTTTGATTTAGAATCGAATTGAATTTAAAAAATTAAAATTGTTAATTTGGAGAATAAACTGAATTAAAGTATTAGATAAAATTGCATTGAACCGAACCAGAAAAAAAATCAATTTGATTAGCTAAAAACCAAAATTCTAAAATCACAATAATAATTACAAAAAAACATACAAGGCTGAAGTGAAATTAAATTATAGCTGAGTAGTAGAAACATAGGCTGAAACGTCTAAGGCTAAGGGTGCATAACTATTTATTCAAATTGGTTTTTCTTTTTTTTTTTAATTTTTTAATATAAATAAACCGAACTGAATAGAAAATCAAAATTTCTATAAAAATACTAATCAAACCAAACTGATTTTATCTAATAACCAAACCGAAATAGATCGATTCAGTTCAATTAATCAGTTTGAACCGATTAATGCTCAGCCTAGATGAGTATATGACAGAATTTATTGAAAAACATAATGATCACAAATAAAAATGAAGTTCCAAATGTAGAGTTCCATAAAAATAAATGGGAAATTATTTATGAAAATAACAAAAGGTTATATTCCAAAACATGATATGTGTAGAATTTCGTTCTCTGCCAGGCTATACATCTCGCGGTGCTGAACAGAGGAATAGGATAAGTGCAAAAACCAACACAAGATATGCAATAAACGTCAAGGCGGAGTTTTTCAAAATGTGAATACTCTCAAACAACATTCAAGCAATAGTAACCAACAATTGGAAGAGAAAAACCAAACTTAAACAATCATTTACCGTGTTATATAAAGGGATATCTATATATTCCCAGTTTCCAATTCAACTTCCAATGATGGTCTCATCAGCAATCTTAATTTACATTGTAGGACCAATAGTATGAACCCTAATAAAATCAATTCGTTTTCAGTGGAAGCACAAATTTTATTACAGTTCAGCACTTCCATGTTCATACTCTCTGCTCTCATCTAAATGAACATCAAGTCTTTCAGTTACCTGCAAAAATATGTGCCATGAAGTCTTAAAGCCATGAAGTCGACAGTATGCTATTTAATGATGGCATACAGGAATAGGCAATTGACCTGGAAGATTAGAATGCTGAGGTGCCTACTGAAGAATACCCAGCAGCTCTCATTTCTTTCAAAGTCGAAGCTAGCCAGTCCAACCCCTCGTAGAGACCATCCCCCCTAAGCGCGCAAGTCCCTTGTATGTGCCATTTTCTGTTCTTGAGTTCAAAAAGACCTAATCCTTCACATACTTCCATCGGTGTCATTGCTCCTTTCTTAACAGCAGAAAAATACACCAACTTATAAATGCTATATCAAATTAAAGATTTACAAAAGCATCAATCACATTCTAATTCACTACTTAGCGAAGTGGGTTGCATGCCATTGCCAAAACAGATTACTAAAATAAAGAATATGAAATATTATACCAGTATTTCAAATAAAACTACAGCCAACAGCGGCGAACAAACATGTCTTCCTCTTCCCTTTTCTTTCTTTATTTTGGAGCAGTTTCCTTTGTTCATTTCATCTAATATTTATGCAACTCTAAATATCTTAGCCCATTAACCTTTTCATGATGTGAAAGGAACTAATGACAGAAGATTTGAAATTATTTTGATATTGATGCAAAATTAATCTTTAAATGGAGCAAAATGACAAAATAAACACACACTGACACACACATATTTGAAATTTTTTTGATATTGATGCAAAATTAATTTTTAAATGGAGCAAAATGACAAAATAGACACACACTGACACACACATATAACCACCACAAAAATTAGGATTTAATACCTAACTATTTAGGCCTATATAGATTCTTTTTCGTCATTCAACTCTGTTTGAAACTAATTCTGCATCAATATCCAAAACTGCAACTCTTTTGACACTATTTTCCTCTTAAGTCATTTTAGGTCTCCCCCTTTCTCTTCTCACTCTTTCCACCATTAACTTATCGCACTTCCATACCGATGTATTGGATACTTTACAATGGATTTAAACCATCTTAATCAACCCTCTCTTATTTTATCCTCAGGTGTGCTACATGCACAGATGCCAATCACCCTGATTTATGAATTATCCTAGTACTATACATTCACCTTGACTTCTACAGTTCTACCATTCATCTTATGGATATGTTCAACCTCAGATGCTCAACATTCATTCCCAAACAGTATAACTAACCCAACTATATTTTTATAAAACTTATCTTTCACTTTGTCATAAATCCTATAGTCGCATAGAGCAACAGTTGCATTCCTTCATATTGCCCATCGTGTTTTGATCCCGTGAGTTAAATCCTCATCTATTACTCAATTCTTTTGGATGACAGAATCTAAATAATTGAATTGGTTGTATTTTAGCATCAAAAGTACATCCAATTGAACCTCCCTACATACATTCTCTGCCATACAGCACACTGAATTTTGATAAATAACTGAAACTGAACCGAAACATAAAAATAAGTTTATTTTGGTCTAGTTCCTATATGGTTGATTTTTTTTGGTTTAGTTCTTAAATTCAGTTCAGTCCTAAAAACTGCAGATTTTTTTAATAAAATCTACGCAAAATGGACAAAAATCACATATGCAACGGGCTACAGCATGACCATGTGCTTGAAAACTGACAGGAAAAATTAGACGTAACATTTAGTTGCTTTATGCGAATTACATGTTTATGCATGACTATGCCTTTCTTCACATGTTTTTGCAATTATAAAAATTGTAGTGGATTCATCCTTGGTCTCTGGGTCCCTGGTTTCTTCAGTCAAAAGGCATGACCCATCTGTCTTATAGGTGAATTTACAGTTTTACACCTGACACCAACTTGCGTGTTAATGTTCATATTCCTACCACAAGCATACAGACATTTTAGTGGTGTTGCTTAAGAAGCTTAATTGTTTAGTAAAATTTATAATGCATGTGCAAAGAACTCAATAACATACCATATCCTGTTTATTGGCAAATACCAGGATGACACTGTTGACCATAAAAGGATCTTTGATGATGGCCTGAAAGAAAATATGGAAGTCAACTTAGAAACTTTTTGTTGACAAAAACGAAATACATTCAGCATACCTTTCTGAACATACAACCTGAAATTCTGCTTTTGCTTTTCCAATTCTCTCACGATCCAAGGAATCAACAACATAGATCTGCATGAACATGGACAGATTAACTACTACAGCAAAACCTCAAAAAGGAAGTAACAAAATGACAGCAAAATTGACCATTTCAGCTTTGACACAAAGCTCGCGCATTATAACTTGCATGGATCCAGAAAAGAAAACTAAATAAAGCAGAAAACTGAAGTACTGAACTCTTATAAAGAAATCTGTAAAAGCTATAATGCTGCACAACAGGACAAAAGTAAATGACTATTACCAGTCCATCTGTATTATTAAAATAATGCCTCCAGAGTGGCCTTAATTTCTCTTGTCCACCAACATCCCAAACAGTGAACATCACATTCTTGTACTGAACTTTCTCCACATTGAATCCTAAAGCAGATATCAATGGCAAGGTTTACATTAAGAGCTAGGATCCACCAACTTTAAATTGAAATAGATTACAAATGACCAACAAATCAATTAATAAACTGCACTAATTTCAATGGATAATCTGCTAAAAATATTAGAAAAGAAACAAAGAAACACACATGCACCACATTTGTGTTTGACAATACCTATTATTTTAAAGAAATTTGACTGCTGGAACATAGGATACCAGATTGCATTCACACAGAAAATGCAGAGGATACATTACCAAATAGTAGTTATTTTCTCGGGTCCTTTTGTACTGGAACTATGAGCAGTTTGACCAGATTTGGAAGGCTAGCATACCTAGTTTTTGCGATCTTTCTTTCTCTCCTTGTCATTTCCCTCAGTGGCTACAATAACTTGGGCATTGTTTACAACTTCTCTCTCTCTCTCTCTCACTCTTCTCCTCAAATAAATCTAGTTCAAACTCTTAATTCTAACCACCTGCTTTCAGATCTTGACCCTAAATTTAATTTCATCAATAGCATCAGGCTTGCTCCACTATACAAACATTATCAGGATGGTTGCTTAACATGTTCTAAGTCAATTTAACCATGGGATACACAGGGAAGTCAAGCCACTCAATTTTCAGTTTCAGTCTAGTGTAGGATTGATTTATTTTTGTGTTATTAATTGCTATTTCAGTGTTGCTTAATTATTATTTTTCATTTATTTTATTTTTTATTATCCTAGGAAAAGAAAGATAAGAATAAGGATAGGAATAACAACTCTAATATGATCTAACAGAAAGACTAGAATGACAACTGACACAACCTCATTGATATATTTATATGCACTTCAGTAAATGAAACGGGTATCATGCCTCAGAAATTTTGAAATTCTTTTTATCTAAAAAGATCACAGGGATAGGGTACTCTTTAACAAGACCTAGACTACTCTCATCATAGATCATAAAGGAAGAACAATGAAGCATAAGTCAAAGGAAAATCCATAATTGGATTTCCTAGTGAACTGAACTGTACTGGCTACAAAAACCCAGGCATGTAACATTGATACAGTATTACTTGAAGATAAAATAAGAATAAGCAAAATAACCTACCAATTGTTGGAACAGTAGATAAAACTTCTCCAATGTGTAGCTTGTAAAGTATGGTTGTTTTACCAGCAGCATCCAGCCCTAGCATCACAACCTAAGAGCTCCAATGAAAATTACAAATAAGAAGAGAATCAAAGGAATCCTGAAATACAAAGTAAAATTTGCTCCCTTACAATTCCCATAAATTTCTTATTACCATTAACAATACAAAATGTTAATCAATATCAGCAAAAAAATTACAAACGCCCAATTGGTTCTAATACATACACATTGATCAACCAAACCCATGTACTTAGAAGTAGATTAACAAGTAGAGCAACATCAACTGTAGCAGCGGAAGAAATTTTCCCATGAATCCAAGTTATTAAAACAAAATAAAGGGAATTAAGTGCAAAATATCCCAGCTAAGAGAGCATAAAATTATCCATTGATAGAATACTATCGCGTAAAAAGAAAGCACACACATACATATACTTTATAGGTACACAACAAGAGAGAGAGAGAGAGAGAGAGAGAGAGAGAGAGTACCCGCATCTCAGTGTTGCCGAAGAAGGCATCGAAGAGCTTGCGAAAGGCTTGACCCATTGCGTGGCGCCGCCGTCTGATTATGAAGGTTGAAGATGTAGATTTCGGGCTTGGAGGTTTTGTCAATAGGATTCTGATAAAATTTTAATCTCAGAAATCGATTTGGCTTTTACTTTATATGTTTCCTCAGTGCGAGCGAGCTGGCGTTTGCTTTCGTTTTTACTGAATTTCTTCTTTTTAACTCCGCACAAGACTTGCTCTGCGTGGAATTTACTTGTTTTTTTCTTCTTCTTTCTTCATTTTAGAAATTTTAAATTATGTTGTTTACCTTTTATTTTCAAAGAGAAAGGTGCATTCATTTATTATCAACTAAATAATAAAAATTATATATACAAAAAATAGATGGATAAAATAATTTTACATTTAATGTTTTAAATTGAAAATTAAAATTTTAATGTTTAAAATTAATTGTAATATATATATATATAATTTTAAACTTTAAAAAGAATATTGAATTTTAAATGTATAAACATTTTTATTAAATTTATTTATTTATTTTAATATATAGAAACTTATAATTTTTTTAAATATTATTAATTTAAGTAAAATTTGATTATTAATTAAAATAAATAGACTAATAAATTTAAATAAATTAATATAAAACTAATTAATTATTAAATTATTTAAATAAATAAATCGATCTAATTGAATATAAATCTGTATTTTTATTATGATATAAAAAAATTGATTTATTTATAAACCATAACATTTAATATAAACTCAAACTACATATTCACTATATTGTGTAGACAAATCTCTAAATTAGGGAGGGAGTTAGTCGCTTCCCCCTTGATGACCTCATCTATGTTAGAAAAATAGGATAATGAATTTATGGTCAGCAGGTCCTAGGCAAAAGAGCAGCTCGCTAATTATCCTGATCCACATGTCAAGAAGACGGTATCCGTTGCCCTACACGTAGACTAAGATTGTCCGTTGACTTCAGCGCACCGTTGCGGTACTCGACGATGGTTGCTGCCAAAATTTTAATAGATGACCCTCCGGCGTTCAATACGTTTACCAATGCAAAATAGGATACTGATGGAAAGACCAAAAGGAAATGCTATTAAATAAAAAGAAGAAAACCAAAAGAAACCTCGTATATTAAAACACTGTTGAAAGGTACATTTTACGATGGGAGGGAATACAAAGTATGCCCCTAACCACAACGGCATTGTAAAAAAATAATGAAAATTGTACTTCTCTACACGACACGCCCAGCATAAGCATGCGTTACGCCTATGAAAAATCAATCAAAATTCAAAACGAGTCATTTAAACAGTTTGATCCCAACCATCATGATTGGTCAAGAAGGATCCATAAAGCCGTATAATGACTCCAATTAATCATTTCCTACATTAGCACCTAACTACTCTACACCCAGCCAATGGATATACAGAAAACTATTGCTACCAGCCAACCCTTCTTCCCAAAGCACCCTTTGTAATTTACCACTGGAGTTCCAAAGAATGCTATGCTATGCATCTCTTAAAACCCATTGACTTCTAAGTAACTGAATCAACAAGGCAATGGCAACTCCTGGTTTAAAATTTCACCAAATTACCTTTCCATGTCAAAAGAATAGCCTTCTATGAGTCCAACATCTCATCCTGGATCTCATTAGGAGCAATAAGCCCTGGAATAGAAAGCATTCTCTGTCTCTCTCTTTCTCTCTGTGCAGCAGCTTCTTCCGCATAAAGATCTTTATTGTCCTGAAAAAGAGAAACAAGTATAAAAAAAAAAAAAAACAAAAGAAAAACTTTCTTTAATTCATCTGCACCACATTTCTGGTGGGCCTTTCCAGAACACTCTGCAGCTCATACAGAGACATCGGATTTTTTTTTTTTTTTTTTAAGAAAATATGGTTGGCAGCATTTGCAATCAGGGCGAGCAAAGAAGAGAAAAAGAATAAGCTGTCATGAACTATCACCTGAGCTGAAAATTCTTTTGATTGAACAAGAAAGTCTCGGATGTGATTCTTAAATACGGAGAGGTCATTTCTTGACTCAAATAGCCCATTAACAAATTGAGTGACCTGAAAATTCTTCATATGAGTTTCAAGCAGTGGAAAGCAACAAAAAAAGAAGAGAAAAGAACTTTCACCTCTGATGCAGTCATGTTGGGGAATGATGTCCCCAAAAGTTTAATGGTGTACTCACGAACAAAAATTGCATTGTTAGGGTATGGATAAGGAACCGTTGCAGCATCCCATAATGGCTCAGTCAAAGCACCACTTTCAACCTGAAAATGTACATCCAACTTATACTCGCTCCTGCCTCAAACCAAGCAAGGACATGCAAGGCACATACCAGAAGAAACAAGTGCTGTAACACTAAGACATGCAACTTGAAGCCAGGTTTGTGAAATGTATCTGTCAAGACTGCAAATATTTCCTGCTCAATTGTCAGAAAGTATGTGCGATAGAACTGGTTGCAGAATTCAGAAACCTGTCAAATTACAAATAGAAATTAGCACTAAATATGATATTACTTTTTGACAATTAACTAAAGAATCATTACCTGAAAGTTCTTCAGCATCTCCAATAGAAGGTTCAGACCAGTTTCAGCAATATTCCTTTCTGTATGCCGAAATGCCCATATGATTGAATCCATTACAAGCTTTAGTTGCTGATGCAGACAAGAAGACAAGAATAGAAGCTTAGGTACACTGGTACTTGTAACATTAATAGTAGAGGGAGAGGAGGGATTGGAAACGTAGGATTAAGTGTTAATTATATAAGAACAAATTATATCAATATACACAGTCAGAAAAGCCACATAACACTGCCCAAAAAAAAGAAATGTGAAATCCATGAAAGCAACCTGGCACCTTAGAAGTAGGAAAAATGAAAATCTATACTGTTAAAATATATGGGATAACTAGAACTTTCTATATATATATATCAGTTATTGAATATTTTTGTAGCACATACTTGATCACAAGAGATGGAATTTCTACCTTAATTCCAATACAACAACAACAACAACAACAAGCCTTAATTCCAAACAAGTTTGGGGTCGGCTGTATGGATCCTCTAACAAATAAGATCACAATCAATATCAACAATCACACGTCTTATACTCCTTCCATTACGCGGATTTTTCGCCTCCATTTAGGTCTATTATTAACTAAATCTGCATCAATATTTAAGGCTCGTAAGTCTCTGGCTATTACTTCTTTCCAAACTGTCCTAGGTCTACCTCGACCTCTCTTAGTTCCATCAACCATCAAGAATTTAAAGAACTTCTATTTGTCAAAGAAAGGTCTCTGAGCATAAATTATAAACTTATGAATGTTACAAACAAGTAATTATGCATCCCAGTAGAACTTCTAAAAGCTTGTTGAGTAACTAGGACCACCCCTATTAAATTCTTTTTATTATCTTCTTTCAAAGGAAATATTGCAATTCAATGAGCAGAACACTTCTTCTAGATAATAGAATCTTTCACATTCAAAAGAAGAGATGAATAATGCAAAAAAGATGTCAAAAAATGCAGTATTGTGTTTGAAATGAATAAATTAATTTAAAATGATACGTGTTAATGATGACATGCCTTGTTATAATGAATGAAACATATCCAAACACAAACCTGACTTGACAACATAATCAAAGCAGGAAAACAATGTGTTGCAATGGCCCGAAGTAATGAAAAGAACTTGAGGCGATGTTCAGGGTAGTCTTCAAAATTTTTGGTTATCATCTGCATTGTGTAATAACTAAACATGTCAGCCAAATAAGTTGCGTTGAAAGTTTAACTTAGATCTCATTTTCTCAAACCTTGGTTTTGGAGGACAGCTAGACATTAGGACACGGAATAAAAGGAGCATTGCCTGAAACTTGCTCTTGAGAACAAGCACATATTAAGTTATCAACCACCAAAGAAAATAGGAAGATATAAAAAACCATCTCTTATTTTTCAAGACCTCTTTTAGTCAATCAGCTGGATTTGTAAAGTCAATCAGATATTGAATTTTTTAAGCTGGAGTTGGAAAAAATGGAGCGCTGACTGTAACTAACGTCAAGCACAGTCATTATATCAAGTTAATAACAATCAAAGAGAAATTGGAACAATATAAAAACCAACAAATCTTATTTTTCGAGAAACCTCTTTTAGTCAATTAGCTGGACTTGTTTATGTGACTGGCTATCCTTTAGCTATGCATCACACAACTCATGCAGAGCTAGCTTTTAAATATGCAAGTCAACATAGACATGGAAACCTCGATCCTCACAGTAAATATCATGCTGTGTTCAGTCACAACATTGCAAGTTAACCTAACCTTTCTCCAATATGATACACATTATCCTTTCAAATAGAATGAAGAAACAAATCGTGAATATAAATAACATCAATTCAGAGCACATATAAACATGTATCTAAAATGAATTAAAAATACATTTGTGATCATTTTGTATAAACCGTTTGAAAATGATACATTCTGCTAATGTGATTGTTCTAACATTAACCTTTTTTTCAACTTCTGTAATTACACTACTCATTCACATAAAACAATGCAGTATATAAAGATGATTGTTGCCAATACCAAGCTTTTAGACTTCCAAATCGAACCAGCAAAAGAGAAATTATTGGCCTAGATATGGACAAAATTGACAACCATTACAGCCTCACCTCAAGTGTGCACTGGAAAACTGCTTCAAATATCCGAGGGACATCATCTATCATTGCAGCTTTGTACCTTATGAGAAATAGAATACCAGGAAAGTAAAAAACAAATAAATAAGAACAAACAGATGTACCATCTTATAAGACAAATAACTGATGAATTCTAAATTTTTACAAAGCTAGCTGCCCAGCAAGTTAGAAGCAAACACAACGTTGGGAACATATAATACAAGTGAATTTGACACAGAAGAGAGCATATATTCCAAGATTATACAAGTACAGTAAGGCACAAAGGCAACTTTTCTCCCCCTTTCGTGGCCATTAACTAAACACCTGCTGAACTCACATATTGTAATTTTACAACCAGAAAAATCCAGAGCTTATCTCAGTTAAATAGTCTAGACAAACTCCACAAGATCATGAGGCAAATAGGAGATAGGATTCTATATAAAATGGAACATATTGGGCTTTAGTCTGTAAGTATTTACATTTGAATGTGTTTCAAGAAAATAGCTACTTATTCTTGCTCTCCTACCAATGATCACATTACAGATTAACAAGGCCAGAGAACGTATTCTCGGCGCCCGCCCCCCCCCCCCCCCCCCACACACACAAAATATATGTACTTTGACATACTTGTTTATAATTGTCGCAAAAAGGGACAGAACTTCTGATTCTCGTGCATCAGGCAAATTCCTGGCATAGTCGCCAAGAACAGGATCCATCATTGGGGGCACAAATTGCTTTCCAATCTGTGGCTGGTCTTCAGCCTTGTCCAAAAATGCCTCAATGAGTTTGAGTGTCTCTCTCTTAACCGATCTACATCAGAGAACACATGAAATACTACAAAATGTTGGGAGATTCGCAATCACCACCAAAAATAATAATAATAAATTAATAATAATAATAATAATAATAATAATCAACTGACCGTAAAAGCTTTACATAGGATGTTTTAGATGCATAAGGCCCTCCTTCAGCAATGCTACTTGATATGAGCTCACTATACATTCTGCCAAACAATTGAAACCATGATTAACATGAATTAGTCAACGATTGGATATAATTTTCTGTAAGCCTGACAAGTTCTGAGCAGTGCTTACGGATTAGAAAAGTCTAATTTATAACTAAAATATCATACCTATACACATTAAGCATGTCCAGAAAGATTAGAGAGATTTGGGACAAGAAGTATGTTCCCAGAGAACAAGCAACACTTGTATTTGTCTGCAAAGCAACAACAGTTTGAATAAATGACAAGATCAACACAAAACATTCAAGCTGATGAGATTGTAAGTCTACTGTTATAACATCGCACCACAATAGAGGATTCAAACCTTGAGTTGAATGGCATTATGCAAATAAGAGATTTCACAGGAAAAAAAAATGAAGGCGAGTGGAGTAACCAATTATATTATGCTATAATAACACCAAGCAATTTCCTGACAACTGAATATATATGTCTCATTTACTTCTTCGATCACAAAAGAAATCAATTGGATGTTTCTTTCAGCAAAACGCCTCAATAGTAAATAGAAAGTCAAATTTCAAATGAAGATCCATACCTGCAGTATGTTGAGAACTGTCCTGATCACTTCTTGATCTTTCAGAAAATCAACACTCTGGCGTGCCTGCCCAATGATTTCGGCCCATTTCTGCAGAAGTAGTTGGATCATAAACCTAAGGGTTCAGCACTAGATCTTTTCTCAACATTCAAAGAAAGCCCAGAGAGAGGGAAAGTGGCTAATTGTAATAAGAACAAACTTGGTTTGGAAGATCCATCAATCTCTGCAGGTATTCATCTCTCTTTTGTGGATCAGGTTCAGCTTGAATCATATGCCCTACCTGAATATGGAAAGTAATGGCAAATGTCACATAGTTATAACACAAAGATACAGGTTGCCAAAGTTTGTTTTATCATGGGAAGAAATATACAGATTCATAAAATGTATGGATCTGATGAGGCTCGAGATCAGTAACAGTTGTAGGAAGGCCTGACAGAAGTTCAGACACAAATGGTTCACTTTCTCCAACCTAAGAACAAGTTGAAAAAATTCTCAGTTTTCCTCTTTTTGAAAGAATATTACATGAAAGAAAGAATATTCAAGGCAAATAGATTTATTTACCTGGACAATAACAAATTTCCTTTTGCATTTCTGAACAATTTTCAAGAACGTGTCACAGGCCATATCCTGTAAGACATTGATGTGTAACTCATAAATGGCTATGACAGGTTATCCAAAAAAAGAGACCCAATGTGTTTAGCAGAATATCCATATATAATAACAGTAGACCAAAAAGATAACCTGAACTCCAGGATGTGTTTCATGCATGAATTCAAACAACTTATTGACAACAGTTTTCAGGAACTTCCAATGGGCTCTAAGAAATCGTGGATACTGCCCAACAACATACCTGCAGACAGAAACAACAAAGATAAATAACATTAACACCTTGTCCTCCACAATGAGCTCACTGATATTGGAAATTCACTGTAAATTAACAATAGAGCATGCTTCCCACTAAAATACATATAATAGGGAGTGTTATATAGAAAACGCCATAAAAACCTTCAACAATCATGAAATCTTACATGATGTTACTAGCAATAACAGCTTTATTATCTTTTCCTTTTGTGATCTCACACAAATTCAATAAATCACGAATGACCATAACCAGAAATCTGTTTTCCTGCCAAGAAACCAAGTTGGTGAAACAGCTCAAGAATTACATCATAGAAAACAAATGACAATTATAACAAATATGTATTATACACAAGTTTCAGTTGTCAAAATACAAATTGGACTGTCAAGATATTATTGAAGTATTTGCAATTAAGTTGAAAGAGATATCAACCCCTAACCAAGAAGTAAAATCAGAAAGCAGATAAAATTACAGGCCAGATACCTGTTCTTCCATCATAGAACCAGAAATGGATCCTATAGCCCAACATAGAGTGTTTAGATTGTTCCAACTCCAATCCTCACCACTCAATTGCTTGCTTAATTTCTTCAACATCTGTGTTATAAAATTAACACACACACATAAAGGTTTTCAATTTGTTGGCATTTACATTTATGAAAACAGATAAAGAAAATCCATAAAGACAACAACTATAGGCATCTTTAAAGAAATCACATAATAGCCAATCATGACGGAGACCAATACCTGCTTTTCAGTGTCCTCGTGATCAAGATGAGACAAGTAAATCAAGGTTTCTCTCATGATCTGTGATTGAATTTTTATTAGGCAATGTAACACATAAGGTAAGATGTGCAGAACTCAGAATAAGAAAAATTAACCCCAACATATAAATTACTAGAGCATCAAATTTCTAATTTTAAATCCACAAGTGAATATATTACTATTCAAAAACACCAGCCACTGAACAGATTTGGTTAGCCTGGTCTCAGGTAGTGTAGAAATAAAATAAAAATGTGGATGCACACAATCCACTTCTCCAGGGCACAAAAATAAGAGAAATCACATTCCTAGACTATGCTGTGACTTTGCTTGTTAAGTTAACCACACTGCGTTGCTTGACATTCAAATAAGATTCAGAATCCAACAGAATCACAAAACCATCACCTAAAAATACACAATAGGCAAGCATAACTTGCTTTCAGATTAACATCCACATTCAAGGTCTATAATATTTGCATATGAGACATAAAGAATTACTACCTTATATTGAACGAGAACATCATTGTCCTTCATGGTTTCCCTAACGATGTTCCCATTCTCATCTTCAACTATGAGAACCTCTTCAGGTTTAGCCATCCGACAAATCATGAGCATTCTCAATTTTGACATGGGATTAGCATAAAGCTGCCTCCGCTGCAATATTTGTGAGCCTATGCCATCAACCATACCATGAAGCGAAGGCATCTGCTACAATACACACAGACACAGCCCAAGGTAAGTAACCTCAACAAATAGCAGGCAAGTACTACAAAACAAATAAATCAGAAATTTAAAACAAAAACGCAATACTATTATATTCATATCACATGAACACATGCACAAATATAGGTACATTAGGAAAACACGGTTTAGTAAGTAAAAGCTTATGGCCAAACAAAACAGGAGGAGGAGGAGGAGGAAGGTGGGTTTGGGTGGTTTCCATATTGCCTATGGCAGAGCATAAAAATAGATATATTAATGAGTTCTCGTGCAAATATACGTTGGTCTTGGCTGTAGTTAACTGGAACACAATATGTCTTTGGTTGATGTGCAGAATGCCAATTAGATATAGGGTACAAAGGATAGGTGCCTAGACTGTCGGCAGAGTGCACTAATTTCTAACACAGTATATGAATGGCATCTTCCATACATGGTATATGAATTACACTTAATTAGTATAATCCCCAAGTTCCAAAACACAAAATCAAATAATAATTTCCATTTATTTTATTATTTTTACAATTTGTAAATTTGGCGAAGTTAATATTAATTAAAAGGAAGTTCTGATTATTTTCTAATATAGTTTTATTTTTATTAATAATATTTTGAATATAATGAGAATTTAACTTCAAAATTTTAACATTATAAGCTGCAAAATTCAAAAGGCCATATAGTTTTGGGCTTTATGGATTGATGTAATATAGCCTTACAGTTATACCCAAATCTGACTTGACCCATTATGATATGGACCAAAAACATATACCCTGCAAGATGACAACAAGTGACACCACAAGCTGCCCCATAGGACACCATAGAATCTAAATACACATCCACACACACACAATCATGCATATATATACATACACATACACATACACAATTATACATTCATACGTGGTAATTAAAATAAAAATGTGCTGCCATAATGCCATTTTGGAAGGGAAGAGGAAAGAAGAGAAGAGGAAGATAATAAAATTGAAAAAAAAAATATGCTGCTGCCATGCCAGGTCAAGATAGGAAGAGGAAAAGAAGCAGAAAGGAAACAAATGAAGAGAAGAGAAAGAGAGAGAAACAAGAGACATACTTGCTGGCTGCTGATAGGAGAGCAAGAAAATGTCTTTGGGGCTACCAGCTGTTGTTCGAAATAAATTGGGAGGGAGGCTAAGGCTTTCTTTTGCTGTTTGAAAAATCATTTAAAAACCAAACAAAGAAATTATTGTTGTTTCGGTGACACCTCTAGCTCCTCTCACCTAACACCTCAAGGGTTAGACTTTAGAGGCATTCACATCTTTGAAACGTGCCTCATCTTGCCTGGCGCTTTAACAACACTGATGATACTGTCCCAAATAAGTCATCATTCAAGATGTTAACACACGCCCTCAGTCGCCAATCTATTAGAACTAAAAGAACGGATGGAGAGCCCATTGAATCAGTGCCTAAAAAGCGACTTGGCTAGAAGTCCAACTTCATAACAAGGTAAGAGATCAAAAGTACGTTGACCACTGTTGAGACAGCATAATATTCTACAATAAATGAAGCATGCACCAAATGTCAACAAGAAGATATCTCAGCTGTGAAGTTTGATGTCTCTTCAAATGGCCCTAGAGGTACTAGGCAAACTACAACACATTAACCACCTGATGTCTCCATGATTACAACCCCCCCACCACAGGTATAAATAAAAGGGACAGACTTGAGAGGGGGTTGGCTCCTTAATCCAAAATCTGCATCAAATACCATTAGCTACATCTTCTATATTTTTAATCAAAGAGACTAGCCTCGATCCATCTTGCAGGAGTTCAAGCAACCCTATGCATCCTTGCACCATCAGTGGTCCCTTACTTCCTCCCATCCTCAAAGACAATCACTACATGCCCTCTCCAAGGAACCCAAAGCAGATTGTCATTTCTATCTCAGTTGCTATATTTATTTCTGATTTTGTACCAAATCAGTAGTATTTTACTCCTAGTTACTAAATCCACTGGAGTCCGCACCACCCCTCCTTGACCTCCTAGTTGTGCATGTCAGGATTTCAGGGAAAATGAGATTTTGACAACCACATCAGATTTGAAGAGTTAAATACTACATAACCAAAAAGAAAAGGCCAAAAAGATAATGATGCAAAGACACTTCTTTGTTTCGGGAGTCAACCACTTCTTCCTTCATTCCTATGTCCCAACTCCTAAAGCACCTAAGCATTGTCATAGAGAAGTGATTCCGCAAATTTTCTCTTTTTTTTTTATTTTAGAGACTCTGATTGACTGTATACTAGGGCTAAAAAGACAACAAGTTTCCTGAAAGAATATGTGCAAAAACATATTTTCACCACAATAAGCATAAGTCACTTGAAAATGAAGAGAGTTTTCACAAAGATTAGGGTCGAATCTTCTTTTTCTCCTCTGCTTCATATATTATTTCATCTCTTCCTCCTTCCCATATTCCAGTCTTCTTTTCCTGTAATTTTGTTTAGCTATTGGATCACACATTTTGGTGATCCAGGACACAACCCTAACAAATCTGGATAGATGAACTAGATCATAAAACTTGAGAGGTCTGTTGAATTTGGTAACTAAGTTCCTACCCTGGCTCCCCATTGGTTCAGAATTTAGACCGACAATTTCAACCAAAAACTTTCTTCGTTGTAATTTTAACATATATTGTTTTATAAATAATGGAATTAATTTTTAGTTCAATGGCCCTAAACAAAAGATATATTTTCTCCTAGTTTTTATTGTGCATATATAAGTTCCTTATTTTTTATATTAGCTTTAGAAAATTATATTCCACTTTAAAGCAAAAGGTAAATGTGCCAAGCTTATTCATCTAATCTTCTTTATTAACTTGCATGTCATCTTTTTGTCTCAAATCTCAATGCATAAAATTTTTTAAAAGTATAGCAAAAGGCCTAACAATAAATATATAATTTTAGAACTTAGAAAATGGCTTGATAATTTCCTCTCAAAATTAAATTCACTCTCTGAGATAACTAATAAAATGAATTCAATAATAAATCTGCAGAAAGCATGGACTAACATTTTATTATATATGAATTAACCTCTACATATATATCATCAATATTAAATCTAAAATATTTTATATTTTTATATCATGCAGTTAAATATGGATAAAAGTCAGAATATCTATGCATACTCCCGTGTATGTGCATGCACTATATGCCCCCATTGAAGAAAAATATTGACTCTGTCACAAGTAAGAGATCACCTAAAAGGCATTATATGACAACATACCTGCAATCCCATCATGCTTGCAGTTGCCGCAGGATTATCCAAATGGTGATGTGCCTCAAAGAGCTCCAAAACCAACGAGTTCCAATAGTCCAAGCAAACCTGTATATAATTGGAGACAACAAAGAGTCGAGTTACACCAAAATAAAAGAAATTTCATTTAACATAAGGAGGAACTGAGGAAGGGTATGGGCATTTGCAGGAGACAATGCTTTACCTTAAAAACTTCTGTGTCATCAACATATGAGATATTAGTTAGATATTCAAGACCCACCAACAACGCAGATATATTCTCTTGTGAAGCCTCCAGCACTCGAATATGAGACTGCAAAACATGAGCAAGTTATTGTCAATGCCTTTTCAACAGGCTACAAGGTTAAATTCGGGTGCCAAACTGCTAATACCTTATAGAGGTCTAAATGCAAGGCACCTAGTAAGAAAAGATCCATGCAATACATTCACCAAATTGCTTCACCAGATGCAATAATTTGCAAATTCACAATAATGCAAAATTTCAAGTAACCATGGTTGCAAAAGATTGCAATGTGTTGCAAAGAAAGAACATCTGCAGGCAACGCCTGTCTATAGTCTATAGTCTATAGTCTTTCCACATTAAAGCACAAACACTGTCATCATCCATATCAATTCAATATGTAAAAAAGTGTGATTCAAGTGCCACAGGCTCATATTCTTAATCTTGAAGCACAGATCAAGGCACACACATCTTCCATACAGACAAGGCAGATTCCCCTACAGAGCAAGTTGTGAATGTCTCATAAAATTCACCACAAACATATTCTACCATATACGACAATTTAGCATTTTGATAATCACAAATCTGAAATCAACATTTTAAAAAAAATGCCCAGTACGTCCCAAGCACTGAGAAAAACAGAAGTATGACTTGAGCATTATTTCCTGTTTGTTAGTGCATTCACTAGTCTTTTCTTTCTTTTTTTTTTTACTCCTGAGGCAGTTCCAGATACAGCAATTTGGTACCCTTGATTGCAAATCTGTATAGCATGTTTTCCAAGAGTGCAGTAATAATTAACTACCAACTAAGCCCAGAATTAGAAACAAGAATATAATAAAAGCTAAATGAGAATTTATTTTAGTTTGTTGAATGCCATAGACATTGAGTACCAATGTGAACTCAATGAAACCTTAAACCCAGACCACTTAGGGAGAAGCTATATTCATCTTTCTTTTCCCCTTGATACAGTTTTATAGAGGACCATGTTCTCCAATATAAGTATACAAATTAGGATATTCTGATAACCTATTGTTCCCCCTGCTGCCATTTCTAAAACATCCTTTTTCCTTTCATGCAACACTCCTCACCCAGTCATCAGTAAATTTTACTTGGGCATAGAGTAAAAAAGTTATTGTAAAACATAAAGCTACTAACTAATATGTGGCAGAAACCATCCACATGGACAGAAGATTCTACATATTGCTATCATGTCCCTTCCTGTGCCCTGCTAATTTCGTATTAAAAGAACTAAACAAATTAGAAGGAAACTTGCCTTGTAAAATGATGTGAAAAACAATGCCAAATTCTGAATAAATGCCTGAAGAATCAAAGGACAAACAAAGCAACTATTAAAATATGAAATATACTGTGTTGAGCCTTAAGGGGACTGGAAGAATAAGCAACAAAGTGAATACTGACCTGTTCCTCGCTAGAACCATGTGCATAAGCCTCTGGAATATTTGTTGTTGGAGGAAGAATGGTCTAAAAAAATATTCAGCAGCATTCAATCAACGGAAAGATATCAAAAGAAGCAATACCTGAAACTCTTGCCAATATAAAAATTAACAACCATATTAAAATGCAGCCATTTCTGGATTTACATGCCCCACCTACCTGTAATTGGATCATGAAGAAATTATACATCTTCACATACTGCATGTTATAAAAGTCCCCAAAATTCAAAGCTGCGACCTGTAACATCAGATCAAAAATAATCAGCATATAACAGTTCAATATCAAAGAAAGTATATCATCCTTCATAATGCTGCAATATACCTCTGTCAAACACTGGAGGGTAAGATTTCTATATGATGGCACAGGAAAAAACTTCAGGAGTGTTTCCAGCTGTATCAAATGGCAGAAATTGTATGTGATGCAGGCATATATAAAGAGAACTATCAAGACAACAGCTAATGTCTTCCTTCTACCCAACAATTTATTTGAGAAATATACATACCAGTGGGGATTCAAAAATATAGCCTAAGGGAATCCAGGAAAGAAATGCATGCAACGTAGACAATGTTGCCCGAATAAGCTCAGTTCTTTGAGAGGCTGACAGTACATATAAGCATAACTCATGGATGAGTTGAAATTCACTGTATACACCCAAACACAATATTTATCAAACACGATACACAAATGTCAAATATAATATTGGAGTAGAAGATGCTGATAATACAAAAATGAAGAGGCATTTGAATTGATTAAAATTAAAAATAGAAGTAATTAAAAAAATTAGAGAAGACCGATGCCTACTTTGTTCAACTGAACTTCAAAAATAATTAACAAAAAGGTTACAGCAAAATAACCAAAAGGAAGATGTCACTTGGTCACAAGAACTGTGATATCGGTTATTTGGTTCAAGGGACCCCTCACGTCATTAAATGATAAATTTCACAATCAGCACAATCACAGTCATAACTCAAGAAAGATAAACTTAAAGCATTTAACAGTTAATCCCACTAATTTGAGAGCAGAACCAAGATGGAATGAGATATGTCCCATCCATCAGCTGACAATCAGAAATTTGCGAACTTTCAAAAGTATACCAGACTTGTTTAGAGAGTTAAAGTTTACAAGTGCCTAGCAAAAATACCTGTTAAGTGATTGTTTAAGCTCTTTGATCTTCTGTTGAGTCATTTCCCCGCGAGAGAAATCAAAAACTTCCTCACTTAGAAGCTGGCACAAACAGCTTATGTTACTCATGTATGACAAAACAAGAATACTAAGAAAGATGATAAGGCAACAAACTTACTTTCAATATAACCATGCAATTCTCACAAATTGTTTCACTAGTTTTTGCAGCTGCAACAAGATCAGGAATAAAGCTTCTCCATCTAGCTGGCCATTCATGTTTCAATATCTGTTCAACCAGTGTAGCAATAACTCTAAATACAATCTAACTAACAACTTGAACACAGATAGAAATAAAAATAATATTCAGTAATAAATGTATTAAGAGATCCATTAATTCGCAGGAAACATGCATGGAAGCAGACAAAAAATAACAGCAGAAATACATATCTCATATAAAACCCAGTTTGCAAAAGAAAACACAGATAACAAAAGTTTGATCAATGTATCTTTCTGCAATTGTGATCTAATTGCAAAAACATTCAACTAGAAATCTCAAAGGCAATGAAGATTAGTTTGCTTGCTAATTCTTCTGTTAGTGAGGCAACCAAGTCATACCTGAACCAAAATTACATTGAGCTTGTTGACATATAGCCTTTCCAATCGAAAAGAAGCCTCATTACTGGAAAGCTATACAAAATAGTGCAGTGCAATTGGAAGAAACATAAATAACAGGAAATTTAGCAGAAATTTAAGAGGGAAAAAAAACAATAATCAAGTTGCCTTTTAATCACAATCTCTGAAAATAAATACCTGTACAATGACTTCAGAAATGTAATTTTTCATACCATCCCGTTGCTCAACAGGCAATGCGTTCCATCTATACTTTATAACACCTTCAAGGACCTGCAGAAATAAATATTAGTTGCCTATAAATTTTTAAACTGCATTACTGAGATATATTTGCAGTATTCGCCATTCCCGTGAAATGTTTTTTGTATTTATTTACCCAAGAGGAAAGTAAGAATAAAGGAATATGCATTCAGACCTCTACTATAATCACACAAGAAGAGAAGAAATAGGTTCCACCTTTGACTTGAGTGCCAACAACTTCTTGGATAACCTGGATAAAACCTTGATTTGGGCCTCAAATCCATAACCAGCATATATTTTGGGATTTGTTCATTTGATAAAATCAACTAAGTTCTTTCTCTCCAAAACTCCTCTTTTATTTCTAGTTTGAGTAGACTATACATATACCGGCTTGGTACTTGCAAAGGATATACAGGCTCCCTTCACACACAAAAAAATCCAACTAGGTTATTCCAAGTCATCCAACCTCTAGCAGGGATTTCATGCCTTCCAAAGCCCTTTAAAGGTTCCAGTACATTCAATGAGACTAGCAAGGCCTACCTGGATATATCTCCAAGAGCCATAGGCCAAAGGCAGAGCAAGACTATAGTGTGTACTGCAGGTCTTTTGACATTAGTAGGTGCACTTTACGCCTCATGCTGCATCTAAATACTTTCAGATTCATACAAATTGGCTACACACCTAAAAGACATTCAAATTTTCTAGTTGCACCATATAAACTCTTGATTGCCCACACCAAGATTTTAAGGCTTATAGAAGCATAGAACCTTCACGAGATATGCTTACAACAAAGTAGTAAGTAGTAACTCAAGTGATAACAAATGATCTATAAATCACAATATATCCCCTCAACAACTGATTCATGGTTTCTGATAGATAACTTATCACCAAGGATCATAATTAAGAAGTCAGCAATTAACTGAAATTGTTTCATTAAATGACCTATAGTTCATCTATAATGCAACAGCACACTGCAACTGACCTGCAACGCAAAGAATTTGGTGTTTAGGCTCTTTGTATTTTGTAAAATGCGCACAACTTGGAGCCACATATCTGGATTGCTTTGCAAATCCTGCAATATCCGGTCTGCAGCAGCCCTCTATCAACCGCAAGGGTAAAAAGTAAAAAAAAAAAAATTATAGGGAGAAATTAGCAACATCATGAAACAAAACAATGCACACGCGACGCCACAATCTAGACTAACAATGGGTCAAGCAAACACAACAAGAATCCAAAAGACTAAAATTTATAGGACCGATGACAATTAAATTAAGACTTCAGTAAAGAGAAAAGCTCTAAATTGAAGATATTCAACATCAAAGCAAAACCGGATTGCACCAAAAATCTCAGGAAGAACTAAGCACAAACATTTAGTTTGATAAGTAGAAGAGAAATTTTTTGGTAACAGTAAAAATCAGAATGCAGCATCGGATTGGAGCAAGCGCCAAGCTCACAGTGGCCCAGCAACAAATTCTGAGAATCTGAGAAAATGCCTCAGCATTGCTCTGAAAATGCATCAACAAAATTGCTTCGAAAAACCTAGGATTGAGCAATTTAATTTCCCCAGCATTCTCGCACTTCCTAGGGAATCAAACCAAAAAAGAGAAGACAAAAACAAAATTAAAGCCTTCAAAAAAAATTTTCCAAGCTCTTTAAACCCTAAAACCATTTGCTTAAACCATTTCCACAATGCCAGCAGCCAACAACGCGAGTAGAGAGGGATAAAAAAAAAAAAAAGAGCAAAAGCCCAATTGGAACCAAATGCAAATCTTCACACATTTCGAAAATCCAAAGATCAAGAAGCCCAACTTCAACTTCACTGTAAACGGATCCACACAGCAAGCAGAACTCGAAAGAGACAGCTGCTAAAGCATTCAAAAACCTCCCTCAAAAGACAAAAGTTCAATCCTCAGCCATTGTATTCCACAAAGTATCGAGAACCAAGCAGGAGTAAACAAAGAAACAAACCTTACCTCATCCTTAGATCCGGTGCCGTAAAAGGCAGCAACAGTGGCATCGAGTAAAGGAACATCAATCGGCTGGCTTAAATCTCTAAGCTTATCGGCGGCCATAGCCAAAGAAGCCATTAAATGAAGAACAGAAACACACTGAAGGAGTAATAAACCCTAGCACTGCAACGGACACCAACCGAACCCTAACAGGGAGGTGAAGAAAATAAAATTCTAGAGACGATGGATAAGTGTGATGGTTTATATGTTGTTGTTGACGACTCTACAGAGTTCAGAGAAAGCCAGCGAGACGTATATAATATATATATATATATATATATATATATATATATATATATATATATATATATATTATATTGTATTGTATTGTATTATATTATATTATATTATATTAAATTATATTATAGATTAGTACGAGACAGAGATAGACTGCTTGAAATATAAGCAAATGGAGGGAGGAACAGAAATTCTGACATTTGGAAGGCGGAACACAGCAGACTTCGTTAAAATTAAAAATGGTTTTTTCAGTATTAATTTAAAACTCAAAAATTATTATATAATTATAAATATATTATAATATTTTAAAACAGTAAATAAATGAATATATTATTTTATATATCAATATATAAACTTATGATTCATGTTTTTATTTATTAGAGTAAAATAATAATATTAAAAAAATACAAAAGTAAGGAATTTTAAGGTGAAGTTGAAGTATAATAAAAATAAAATAAAATAATTAATATGTAATTAAATATTTTTCCACTACTACTTTATTATCATAAATATTATTTTATTTATTTTAAGTGATTGTTGGATATTAAGATTCAAAAGCCAAAGTTGAAAGAGATGCAATTCTAATGTTTTCTAAAATCTTCTTCCATTAGTTGGAACTCGACAACAGTCTGCAATACGGTGACGTTGGAGGGTACAATAGTAACAGTACTAAGTACAAACGAGTAAAAGGTGAATTGTTGGGTCAAAGAGACTTCTACTTAGGTAAATTCAAGACAATAATATGGTAAATTTTATATATAAAAATAAATAAGATGTATTTTTAAATTAGATCTACACATTTATATTTACAGAATAAAGGTATTTATTATTAATAATAAAATAAATATAATATAGCAAGGTTTATATACAGCACCCTTTTAAATTCTAGTATTTTCATGAACATAGATGTGACAAGAACGAGTGATGTATGACTTTTATGCCTATAAATTTCCTGTCAAGTGATTTATTTAGGAAATTTTAAATATAAAATTACGAAAGAAAAAGTAATAGGTGAAAAAATCTATTTAGATGTCACGCTCTCCGCATTCGTTTACCGTAATTAATATCAATTTATGCATCTATTTCTATTCTATATTTTTTCTACGATATTAAAATATAAATACTAATATATAAATTTCTTCGACCATAATAATGATATTAATTTAGAAGAAACTGATGAAGAGGTCGATTTAAAGTTTCGGTAAATACTAAGGACATCTTTAATCAGCACCTATTTAGTACAAAAGCACCAAATAGATACATGAAAAGTGCTCTAATAGAGCACCAAATCCAAGCAGCTATTTAGTGCAAATTAATTTTTTGCACTAAATAGGTGCATCACTATTTATACAAAAAAAATATGGGTTCCCTAAATTTTATTAATTATTAATATAAATTTATTAATTTAAATATTAAAATTATTATTTAGTATTTAATATATTTTATTTTATTTTTTATAATTATTATTATTTTATATTGAAATTAATATTTTTAAAATAAAAAAATTAAACTAATTAATTTTTACTTTTTAATAAAAATTAAATAATTAATATTTATATTTTTTTAAAATAATTAAAGTATTTGTGTTAAATTTATAATAATAAATTAAAAATAAAATGATAGTAGAATTTTTAAAGAATATTTTTATTTGGTGTTGATTTTAATGTTAATATTTATAGTATTTTTTACTGTAAATGATCTAAATAAATGATTTTAATATAAAATTTAATGTTTATGATTGGAGTTACCTAAATAACAATGAAATTATTTTGGTGATTCATGCTGATGCTATTCATTAGAAAAAGGTAATTGAGAGTTAAACGTGAGGGGCCTTGGGCCAGAAAAAAGAACGGGTTTCACTATTTCAGAGTCCATGACCTGACAGATAAACAATCTCCCCAGCATCACCGCAGTGCTCATGGCAGCTAAATAAATTAAAAGGAACTAAACCAAATTAGGTTTCACCAGTTGAAAATCGAACTTCAAATCCCAATTCAATGTCAGGTTCCACTGGTGGCACCGCTTCTTCTAGTCCCTCACCGGCCCCTCCGGCTCCTAAAATCCTATTGGCTAAGCCCGGACTGGTTACCACTGGACCGGTGGTTGGTAAATTTGGACGCGGCGTTGCGGAAGACGACACACTGCCCCATCGGTCTCGTCTACCTGCAATTGGGTCTCTTAATCTCCTCTCTGATTCATGGGAATTTCATATTGATCGCTTTCTCCCTGTAAGTCTCAAGTTACATTTATGTCTGATTATATATAGTCACTTCATTTTCAGTTTTCTGGAGATTTTTAGTTGCCGAAGGCAATGATATTGGTTTTATACGAAAAAAAGTAATGAAATTGCGGAAAGTTGAATTTATTAAAATTTTATGATTTTTGCAGTTTCTGACTGAGAATACAGATTTCACTGTGATTGGGGTGATTGGGCCACCTGGAGTTGGCAAGTCTACCATCATGAATGAGCTTTATGGTTTTGATGGGAGTTCACCAGGTCAGTCCTTGATATGGCTTAGTAATTTGAATATATTGTAAGTGTTGTAAGCTTTAGGTATGTAATGGGAATTATCATTCGCTTACATACTTAGATAAAGATAATTACTTTAAAAAATTCTGTTTACTTGTTCAGATTTTACACGGCTTATGTTCTTTAGTTATCATTTTTAACTTGAAACACATTTTCATTTATTTTAGTCATCTTACTTCCTCAGTTTTAAGATGTTTTTTCTTTTTTCTTTTTACTTTTTCCAGACTGTATAGCCTTTTTTTTGCAGCATAAGATGTTTATTTTGCATCAGTTAAAAGAATTGTATATATTGACCTTCCTTCTCATTACATGGTAAATATTCATGATTATTAAATGGCAATGCTGTGTATTTTAATTATTACAATATAGATGTGCTGCATATACTGAGGGTTAAACCAATTTCAAAAGGTTTTAGTGAGAAGTTTTACCTGTTCATCTAACAGCGGTCTACAAAGATGGGCAATAAGATGTCCTCCATGGATTGACACTGATAACTAATACTGTTTATATGCTATCTGTGCAATTATAGTATGTAGTATCTGCTTGAGTTCATGTATTAATTGTTGTAAGGCTAGCTACTTCCAATAGATAACTGTCCATGCTAGAATGCAGGAATGCTACCCCCATTCAGTCTACAATCAGAAGATAACAGAGCAATGGCAAGACATTGTAGCATAGGCATTGAACCAAGGATATCTGCTGAGCGGCTTATACTTCTTGACACCCAGGTTTTTGTTCATAACCATTTTCTTTGTTTTAGAGCATCCACATGAGATGTTTTACTCTATCTTGATATGGACTTTTTTTTTCCTGAGATGATGTTATGATGTGGAATGATAAATGTCCAGTTAAAGTCAATGTATATAGATCTTCCATGCAATGATGACGCAGTATGCTCATCACGCCTAGAGAAACATGCATTTGAACTAAATGTTGATGAATATGTAAGGTTGGCATTTACACATGATTTTTTTAAAGTCTACCTGGAAACTGGAACATGGCATCCATAACTTCTTTGGAGAAAAATTAGTACACGTTAACTTGCACATGCATATAGAAACAATGGTTCAATTGAAATCTGACCATCCAATTGATGATCTTTTTTTTTACACCAAACTTCAGGATATATAAGCTGTTTTGACTTTTTCCCATATGTTTCTTGCCTATTCCCAAAAACTTACTTGATCTCTTTCTCTTTCTCTCCTTTAACTCTGTTTTATTGTTTTCAGCCAGTTTTTAGCCCATCTGTACTAGCTGAGATGATGAGACCAGATGGATCTTCAACAATTTCAGTTTTAAGTGGTGAAAATCTATCTGCTGAATTGGCACATGAACTGATGGCTATTCAGGTGACTATAGAGGAAGTGCATATCTATGTTTGTCGTTGGTATAAAAATGTTGTTTTCTGCTCACGTACTGATTCTATTTTTTCCCTATGTTTTGATATGTGCATATTTGACAACCATAGAATGTCTAATGAATTGTATTATCTCTGGGGTGCTGTAAGGAATCCTTTTAGCTTGGTGTTCTTCTAGCATCCATTTGTCACATTCTGCTCGTGGTATCAGATGGGGTTCACGATGATAATATGTGGCATTTGATGTTGACGGTATTATCCTTGCCTGGTCTTTGCTGTCATTAATGTTGTATTTGTTTCATTTCGTGCCAGCAATCTATGCATGTTTTGATTGTGTAGGTACTTCTCTTGCAATTTTCTTTTAGGTTCATAGATTTCCTTGTTATTCATGATCTTTGGCATATTATAACATATCTCCACATGGCTTTTTCTTTCTTTTTGCAGGTTGACCTGTTGAAACATGGCATACCTGATCCATCTTCACATTCACTGAGCTCAACTGTGGGGCCTGAAAAGGAAAATAAAGATAAGCTCTTTGAGGGTGAAGAATATATGGCTACCCCAGTCTTTGTGCATACAAAGTAAGCAATCATTTATACTAAATAATTTCCATAACTTGGTAATATATGAGGCCTTGAAAATAGAAATGAATAAGTTAGAGACATGATTGAATGAACTTTTTCCTCCCAAAATTGGGGCTGTCTCATGATATTTTAATGGTTCTCAAGCTGTTCAATTCTGGTATTCTATCATCTTTTTTTTTTCCCCTCTGAAGGTACATGTCTGGATTTTAGTGTGGTGGACTTAAATTTGGCCTACATTTTCTTTATGATCTGATCAACACATTATACTTGATACATTTTCTGTAAAATACATTTTTTTTTGGTAGATGTGAATGTTTGATTCCTCTTCTACCCAAAGCTTGTCGTGTCAATTTCATCTTTTCTTTCTTGCACTGGATTGTAGAATACCATTCTTTTTCATTGCTATGGGGGATTACAACGTTGTTTAAATTTGATAATAGATGCTATTGATGCATGTTGATGTTATTGGACTGCTGTGTTTTTAAAGATGGAGTCCAGAAAAAAGTTTTGAGTTGTTACCATAAGTGAACAATTTCAATAGACTAAATATTTCATCAAATCTGTTCAATGATTCTTATACTCGTAATGAAATAGCTCTTGCATTCAATAGAATTTTTGGAAATATAATAAAGCAATAAAGATTCATTTCAATTTTGGGCACAGTCATATGTAACTGCTCGCTGGTAACAAAATATACTATGGAACGGTTATTATATATTTTTTGGTGCATTGCTTAAGCTTTATCCTACTGTGGAATTAACCAAAGACATGATATACGCTTGCTTGCTCACTGTGTCTCATTTTGGGTTTTGAAGTTTGCCATATGTTGTAAGCTTTAGAGTTGAGTAGCACTTGTATGATTCTCTTTGTTAGATTGCAAGATCAAAATGTTACCCCTCACATCTTAATGCAACTGAGGAAGGCACTTGGACAATATTTCAGCTCCTCCTCATTCATCAGAGAGAGATGTGGAAACAAGGGAAAGGAGAATTTCTTTTCTTCCATGGCTCTTAGTGCCCAGAGTAATGATTTTCATGCCATGCCACTGAATTTATTTCTCATCCCTTCTAAAAGCAAAGACGACTTGCCAAGGGCCCAGCATGAAAGCTACAACTCAGCACTATGGAAATTGCGAGATGAGGTCTGTCTCTATTACTACGGAGCATACTTTTTCCCCCAATGTGATTAGGATGCTTGTGGAATAAGATGGGAAGATTAAATACTCCGTATCATTTTCAAACTATATGATGACGATGTTAACTTTCAGTTTATTGTTCAATCAGGTTTTATCCATGAATTGCCCTTCCTTTGCAAGGACTGTATCAGAACGTGATTGGCTAAAAAATTCGGCGAAGATATGGGAACTAGTTAAAAGCTCTGCTGTGATTGCTGAGTATAGCAGAACACTTCAAAACTCAGGCATGTTTAGGAGGTAGGAACATCAATGTGCTTTGTATTGTGTAAAGAGGGGGACAACAGATGATGATCTTTTTTTGTCACAGTTTAGCTTGCCCTCTCTCTTTCTCTATCAGAAATTTTCATAGGCACAATTCCTACGTACTGTATTATATTAGAGCATTCCAAGGCCTTGGAATGAATGAATGGGTGGTAAGAGGTTGATAGCCAAGTTTATTCTCTCAATCCACAATTCACTATTAAAATCTACCTTTTCAACAATGATTGTATCTACTATTTAACTTGAAAATCTGAAGTTCAAATTTTTATTAGGATTAAATATAATTCTCATTATGTGGGTGAATTAGTAAAGCTGGCAATTTAGTGTGATGTGGAAAAATGGAAGTCTTTTCCTACTTTGCCTTGGTTTAATGAATGTGGAGGAAAAAATAAAAATACATATATTTATGATTCAGTTGTATTATTTTTGAAATAAATGTCACACGAAATTTATTTCTTTGTCATCTTAATACAGACAAAGGGAAAACTAAATATTGCAAAACCTGTTTCACTTCTATCTCATCATTATTTCAATTCGAGCTGTTTCGCCCTTCTTCTCTGTGTCTGATATCTAATTCCCTGTTCCGGCACTTCTCTGTTACATTTAGTTCTCTGCTTTAGAGTGATCAAAGAATGAGAAGAACGCTGGGGTACTTCGAAGGTCTGGATGGGTTAAATCTCTTAGCAGAGACTGCAACCTTTGTTGCTACTGATAATGGTCTGGTGCTACTAACATGGACATAGTTCCCAAGAAGATTCAATCGTTCACTCTAAACAGAAAGTCAAGCCCCAAGTTCAAGAAGCAGGGAGTGATGAAGAAGAATATAGTATGCGGTTCTTCTTCAGCAAAGAATACGAAGCCCTCTGTTTTACGCTTCTGAAGGGTATGTGAGTTATTATCCAAGTACTCTTAGAAGTACAATTGAGATAGGGTTTATTTTAGATGTATGATTGTTGAAAATAGGAATTTTATATCTAAAAAAAGAAAAAGAAAAAAGAAGATGAATAATTGGTTTATGAAATTTCAGGCAGCTTGCAAATGGAAGATGGTGAATATTTTCAGCTTTGGGAAGAAGCATAGGAGACTACATTCACTGTCAGTCTATGCCTTTTTTATCCACTCATTTTTATCTTTTTTGCCAAAGGGGTGGGGTGTGAAATTTGAAGGTGAGAACTCTCAGTGCTCATTTTCATCCACTCATTGGTCAATCAAAGTTATCTAATATTTTTGGGCTCAAAGTCATTGGGACATATTAATTATTTAGATTTATGGCGTTGGTTTTCAAATCTGTAATAGTTAGATAAATAGTGATTAACAAACTAAATTTTATATTCAATTTTTAATTTTTTAGTAAAAAATTTTATATATTGCATAAATTTTTTTATTTTCTTTTCTTTAGTTACAGTTCACAATTTACAAACTGCTCTATATATATATATATATAAAGAAAGCGATAAAAATTCTGATTGGGAATTGATAATAACTGTTTAAGTTAAAAAAATAAGAAATTAGGGTAAAATTCAGAGATTAATAGATATAATAAAGTATTAAAACTCTTGTGATTAAACATGATAATTGAAATATCTTATGGTCCAAGAAAGTACATGCTTCTAACACTACGTTTGGATATGTGGAAAATGGGGGAGGGAAGGAAAATGATGAGGGGATTTCACTTTTGTTTGTTTGAGAAAAGAGTGGAAAATAGGAAAACTTTATTTTCCATTACTTATTTACCTTTTGTTTTAAATTTACATACATACCTTATATAAACCATAAAAAGAAAAATGAAGATACAACAATAAATTTATAAAAAAACGTAATTATTTCTTCCAAATTTTCTTTCCCTCTTTTTTAGTTTCCCGTTGTCCGAACCAAAATTAAGGTAAATAATCAAGAAATAATATCTTTAATTTACACTTTCTTTCCCTTCCCCTTCAAAGAAATTTCCCAAACAAGGTGTAAGAGCTGCCCAGTAGAAGAAGTTGAACCCAAATAACTTGCGTTACAAGTTAGGTTTTAGAATTACTGTATTTGAGATAAAGACCTCCACTTTCCAGGATGTTTTTTAACAACGCGTTAATAAGAGTTCTGGAATGTTCACATCTCACTCTGTATTTTCCTTTTCTTTGAAGCAGAGGTGTGACATGTTTCTCTCTATATAGACTCATACGCTTGCTTCTCTTTTCTTCCGTGGCTCACTTCACTTCACTTCACTTCACTTCACTTCACTTCCTCTTTCGTTTCTTGTATGCAATTGCTCTTCTCATTCCCATTTTATCAAGTAGATTGAAATATCTGCTGCTACTGCTGATTCTTGATACCTTATAGATGCAGTTTTCTTGCAGGAAGTGACTTGGAAAAGATGCAAGCACCATATCCACAAGGACCTCTGATTCGCCTGAAAGACAAGGAGCTGTTGCATCTTCTGGTAGTAAAGCTACATGGCTACGACGATCCAAGAATCCCAGTGATTAATGTCAACGATTTTGAACCTTGGGAATTACCTGGTAAGTATATCTGCCTACTGCAACCTTCCCTTTCCCCACTAACTTCTAGAGTTTCCATGCTTTTGCAGAGTTATTGAATGTGAACTCCCATGATCGCGAATGGTATTTCTTTCGTTATCGGCAAGAACCAAACAACAGGACGACCAGAGCTGGATACTATAAAGTCACCGGCAAGGGGAGTAAGATTAAGAATACAAAGGAAGAGATTGGTACAAAAACAATTTTGGTTTACTATAAAGGTCGCACTCCTAATGGGGTCAAGACTAGCTGGAAGATGCATGAAATCCATGCAACTTGTTTGCCTGACCACCAGGTATTTGTATGTTGATACTGGATGCAAGAATTTAACTCAGCCTGATATTTATGAATTGTTCATCTTGTTTCATCTTGCAAACTGTGCAGCGAAGTATTATTCTGTGCAAGTTGATTGATAGGTCAGATGATGAAGGTTATCTGACAACCTACACTCAAGGCGAGCATGGTTATTTTATGGCTGATTCTGATTTCAATCAGATGGCTAACAATGCAAGCCCTGATGCTGGTGAAGCAATCTGGTGCGTTAATTCTGAAAACCAAGCAGATGGGATCCCACAGCAGGTAACGAAAGGAGCCAACATGGGAAAGTATTAGTTTTCAGTAACTAATAATGCTTACTTACTCTTTGTGATTCATTTTACAGGAAGGTCCTGAACTACCACCATATCCGGAATCATTACAGGAAGGCCCTGAACTATCACCATATCCGGAATCATTCCATGGCTGGCCTGTGACGGCAGCAGAAGAGCAAGGCCTCTTTTATGATAATTTTGGCACTCACATGTTCTCAAACCAAGCATATCAGTTCAATGGGAACTTCACCTACTGAGTTTAAGCATATCATGAAACATAAAAAAGGAGTGACGTTCAAATTAGTATAATGCATGTCTGTATCAGGACCTAATAAGAGAGAATCATCTATGATGTTTCATCTCAATTCCAGTGTGTGTTTTATGTTTAGTTTCTTCCTACTGTATTATCTTCCTTAATGTAAAAGTCTGTATCAGGAACTAATAAATTGTTCTACAAAGGTTCCTGTACTTGTGTGTATTTCCAAGCATTCTCTGCAGATATTGAATAAAAGTATGTTTGCCAGTTTTTGCTATATATGAATGCTTCATGGCACACTGATGAAGCCCTGCAAATTTATGTTTTTGTCTTGGACTTGTTATATTATAATTATATATGATTTGGTTCTTATGATATACTCTTTATATTTATATATATACATACACGTACGTCAAAGTTTCTTTCTGTGCTTGTAAATAAAAATTCGTATAAAGATATATTAAATTTAAAACTAAAATATTATTATTACTAGCTAGAGCATGATATACCGCCCATTCTTTTCATTCATTTTAAAACGAATTTAACAACTATTACAGCAACTTCTTGATTTAAAAATTTAATAACACTACAAAAAAACAGAGAATTAAGGACGAAAATTTCTGATCATCGCTGAAGCTTTATTTGCGACGGACTAATATCCATCACTTATACCCTCGTCGCTAAAAATCCATCACAAAAGTTAATAATGAATTTTGAAATTTATCGCAGACTTCAGTGATGGATTTTGGTCATCATTGATATTAACAACGGCTGTATCATAGCTAAATCTATCAAAAAAAATTATATAAAATTTTCAAGATAAGTAGATAATTTTGTTGCAAAATTAAAAAATATAATTTTCATCGCAAAATCTATTGCTAAATACTTTCCAAATTCACTCACAAAATTCTTCACAAATTTTAATTAAAATTAGAATAAGATCAAATATATATATAATTAAAATTTTAATTGATAAATTTCAATGAAAATATATGAATTTATTTACTTAGTATATAAATTTTAATTTATAATAATTAAATATATAAACATAACGTTTTATAAAAAAATATATATAATATATAATAATGAGTTTTTGATAATTTGAAAATAAAAAATAATGTGTTAAAATAATATAAATTTTAAATAACATAAAAAATATATATATTTTACATCATCAAATTATTGAATTATAAGTCATATATATATATATATATATATATATATATAATTACAAAATTTAATTTCATGTATTTTATTATTATAAATTAAAATTTATTATTTGTTGGTTAAATTAAGTTTATGTATATATTTTTAATATATAAATTTTTTAGCTTATCCCTACATAAAATCAGTTAAAAATTGACCTTCTTTTCAACTGTAAAAGCTACTATGGAGAATCATGTCGACGAGCAATGGAAGTTAGTGGACCCCAATCGCATGGAAAAGTCCCAGTTTCTTGTTCACCAAGCCACTAGCTCACTCATTACTGGACCCCAATCGCATGGAAATTCCCAGTTTCTTGTTAGTATAACCTTCTTTTCAACCATAAAAGCTACTATGGAGAATCATGTCGACCAGCAATGGAAGTTAGTGGACCCCAATCGCATGGAAAAGTCCCAGTTTCTTGTCCTCCAATCCACTAGCTCACTCACTCGTTCTTATTTAGACTCATTTCACAAGAATCGATATATACCAAAAAAAAAAAAGGTAAAAGTTGTAATATGCTCAGAAACTACTATAGCCAATCAGAATCTCAGGACGCTGTTTAAGTGCATCTTTTTTCCCACAGGCTCCACTTGCTCTATTTTTAGCACAGACTTGGGTTGGATGTCTCTCTACTTACACTTAAGACACAGCCTGCAAGTTTATAGACCTCTGCTACAACATAAAGCATTTGGTCTCTCCATTTAGGAGCCACAGCTCCTGACTGATTTCTGTTTTAGGAAGAGGAATGAAATATATGTTTCTTAACGAGTAAGTGATTCTTTCCCTCTTCTGTATTGCTAATTCTTGTTCGTGTAGTAGTTTGTGTTGTCTCAAATTTGTTCCATTTCTGCAGAAGTAAAGAGGATGACTATGAAGATGACACAGAGTACCTGCTTCAGAATCAGCTCAAGATGTTGGTACAGGTTTCTGTCCAAGGAAAAGGAACTAGTGATTCGTTTTCAAAAGCTGAAGTTGCTTTGCCATGATCACCAAGTTCGAAGAACCCCTGAACTTGACATCTCCAGGCGTGAGTTTCTTACCCTGAAAGTTGATTGCGTGCATGATCACTTACATCTTTTCTATGATTTGATCCCTCTCTATCTCCCAATACATGTAGAGTCTTCGGTAGCGGACTCAAGCGATGAACGATGGCACTTCTTTCATCCTCGGCGTAGCAGATGGGCTAGCAGGACAACAAAAGTTGTATACTGCAGAAACACTGGTAGAAAACGCAAAATTAGAGATGAACCGGAAGAGATTGGTACAAAAAGAATTTTGTGTTTTCTATATAGGCCGTGCTCCAAGAGGTGGAAAGAACAGGTGGTCATCCATGAATCCTAACCAGGTAAATTATATTCTCCCATTTTTCAGATTTCATCTCTTGTTTCACTAAATCAGTCTTATTATATTGCTTTTGTCTTTATTTCTTGTGTAGAGAGCTTTCGTTTTCCCTCAACTAAAACCGACGCCAGTCACTGGTGAAGTTGAATGGATGCTTGTAATCTTGAAAATCAGAATTCTTGTCAGAAGACTAACAATACAGACTTAGATGCATTTCAAACAAGTCAGATTATGACTTCTGAAAATCAAGCAACAGATTTTGCAATCAGAAGATGTGAGGAAGGAGCAAGTCACGTCGGGCGGTAACTTGGGACCTCATCAATCATCTAGAACCAATGCTTACTCTTCTCTAAATATCTACAAGTGGATTCTCAGCTGTATCTGGGATCAATCTACGGCTGCGATGAACGGAACTACAGCCTCATGCAAGACTTCTCTTGGGATGATCTTTGGGAAGTTTAGTTCTGTGGGCTAAGTCGCACCGTTTGAGGGCGTTTAGTGCCTTTCATTTTGCATACTGATAAGCTCATGGATCATCAATCCATGGTAGGAGTATCATAAGATAAAAGATGAGAATAACGTTAGTATTATCATACAAAAATTTTAGCGTCTAAGATGTTGATGTCAACTGAAGTGCATATGCCCAGTTGCCTGCTATATTATTATACATGATGGATTGTTAGTACCAGGCTAAGGAGCCTCATTAGCCAGGCACATATGGGTCGTTCGCTTCAAAAATGAATGTTGTTTTGGCCGTTGATTAGATCAGCTGATATGGTATGATCCACTAGGAGGGAGTAAAGTTTCCCAGATAGCATTGGGAATGGGGAACTTACACCTATCAGATGGTAGCCAGTACCTTGGACCAAATTCACGCAATCAAAAACCAAACCGACAGCCCAACAAGTCTCCATCACTATATATATGATACAAGTTTTTACCATGAAAATGATAGATCTCCATCGTCATGTCCACAACCAGCAGCTTGTTTGACCTCTTTATAAAGCAGAGAGAAAAGAGACCTAAGAATTGCCTTACAGAGATTTAATTTTATACTCTTCCAATAGGTCCAGAAAATTTTACTAAACAGCTAACGTAATCCATACAAGTATTACAACAAACTACATAGCTCACTTATAAAATACATGAATTAATATATAAATTTCGATCAACTATTCAACGCAGAACATGAACAAGATTTTATGGATCTCCAATGACAGATAAAAATCTCAGTTGGATAAGGTGTATTAGAGTTAGTGAAGTAAAGGAGGCTTTGAAACATATGAAAGTTGGTAAGGCATGTGGTCCAGATGGTATTCCTATAGAGGCTTGGAAGAGCCTTGGAGAGGCAGGAGTTGCCTGGTTAACCAAACTCTTTAATGTTATATTGAAAGGACGTAAGATGGCAAATGATTAGAGGAAGAGTTTATAGAACATAGATTGAGGGGAATTACAAGAGTGTCGGAAAATCAATTTGGTTTTATGCCAGGGAGATCTACTATGGAGGCCATTTCTCTTCTAAGAAGACTAATGGAATTGTATCAAGAGAAGAAGAAAGATCTTCATATGGTATTTATTGACTT
>CAOGCB010448424.1:0-11079 GCA_948266635.1 Cnidoscolus chayamansa | reverse complement strand
TGGTTTGTTTATTCTCAGAAAGAACTCAAGCAAACCATATCAATGAAGTAGCATTTGATTTAAACATGATAATGGTTAAAACAAAGTGCATGATAGAAGTTTAGTTTATTTTTGACAGAATTTAACTTGTCTTGTTGAAATAATCAAAGAGAAAGTTCCAAGTTAGTGTTTTGTTAGAATAAAGAGTGTTATACATTTAGATATAAATGTATAATATGATTTTAATATAGACCGAGAGGTTGGTTAATACATTATGAATGCATTTAAGATTATTGAATCCTTAAGAGCCGAATTTTGATTAAAGAAAAGATTTTGCAAAGATATGATGCAATGTTACTTGAATTATTGTCTTATATATATAAAAGTATGTTTAAATTATTAATATCTAGATTAATTATTAGATTTAAGAAATAATTGATAAATTTATCGATTTATTGCAAACACAACATGAAAAGTGAGTAATAGGTGAACAATTCCCGTTCCTCGTGGGAACGATATTTTATTACTACATTGCGATCCGTATACTTGCGGGTTATCAAGCAACAATTTGCTGATAAAATTAATTAAAATCACTTGATGAATATTGTGTTTGTTTGTAAGAAATAGTCTTTAAACTTTTGATAATGTAACACCATTGTCCTTCAATTTTCAACTATATAACAAAGTCGTCATTCAACTTTAATTATTGTAACAAAATTGTCCTTCAATTTTTTTTGCTGACGAGGGAAGACAGAGAGAAAAATTGCTGATGTGGTATTTTTTTTTGCTGGCGTGTATTTTTTGCCGACATAACAAAATGTCATGTGAGCAAGTGACATGCTCACGGCTATAGTAGCTAAAAAGGAATTTTGTGTTATAATATTCATAGTTGAGGGGGTTTTACATTACAATTTTAAGTTGAGAAATGATAGTATTATACAGGTCAAAGTTGAAGGACAACATATGATATTTACCCCAAAATAATGAAACTTCACATAATGAAACATATTATTAAAAATTAAGCGAAGGGACAGCGACTCTAGGTGGGGGCCACGATGGTGATGCGAAGAGAAAGGAGTGGCCAGTGAGCTTCTAACCTTGATTCCGACTAATCCGATGGCCAAATCTAATGAAACCGTTAACTTTGAACTCCGTTTTTTTTAAAAGATCAATAATGCTCAAAATAACAATGTTTTCCGCGAGACAAAAAAGAGAGAAAATCATGTCTTTTTTTTAATCATTTTCTAGCTAATTAATAGTCAAATTTGATGATTAGAACTAATAACCAATCTCTATAATCTACTTATATGCATAGTTTTAATAATAAATATGCTTCGATCGGACACTAAATGAGAAATATATTAAATGAAAATCAAGATTTAATAGATCAATCTTGGAGAAATGTATATGAATTTTGGTGAACCAAATTCGAAGATGCTTATGGGAAATTAAACACCCCTTAGCTTAGCTTATGAGAAATCATGCAACAAGTCAAAAATAAAGAATAAACGTGTTAATGTAAGTTAACTCATTTTTAATATTTTTGAAAATAAAATTAATTGAAGAGTTCTAAATAAAACTCAATCTAATTATAGGCCGGATTGAGAATTCTTTTGTCGGCAGCATTGATTAGAAATGCAATGTTGTGTGATGGAGGAGAAGAAGTGCCATCAACTAAATAAGAAAAAGGAAGTCAAATTTGGATAACTAAATAGAGGGAAAAAAATCGAGTATTCCATGCCAGGTAAGTTTGGAGGTAGCTTGTATTCAGAGGCATACTCTGGTGGTAAATACACATATTGAACCTTGAGAGCTCTCAAGCTTAAACCCCACCCTTGACAAAAAAAAAAAAAAAAAAAGGTTTGGAGGTAGCTTAATTGAAAATTGAGTGGCTGTAGAAAGAAAAGTGGAAACAGTAACTAAAAGAAAAAAAAGTAAGGGAGTAAAAATAATAAATATTTATAAAATACATATATTATTTATAATCCTAATGATTTTTAATTTAAAATTAATAAATTTAATATTAAATAATTTTAGTTAAATAAATATGTCATGGGCTAGCTCATAATTTTATAAATAAATAGACTTTTAAATTTTAACGAGCTAATATTGAAGTTTGATTCGTTTATTAAACGAGCATAAAAATTAAGTTCAAACTTGATTCATTTAAGAAACAACTTAAGTTAAATTGAACTTTTATCAAGCTAAATCTCAAATAACTTATAAGTAACTTGGTTCATTTATAGCTCTAAAAAAAATAAAAATAAAAATGTATGCATATGTCACATACAACAAATTTACATGTTTAAATTTTGAATAATAACATAATATATATGGATAAAAAAAATTATCTTTATCATTATCCTAATGCTAGTCACTTGATGAGTCATGCACGATGACAATTAGACTCCGTGATGGTAAATAAATGCAAGTTGAAGGTGCAAACACCATAGTAATAAAAATGACCATGAAAATGTATAGCTTCTTTAGAATGCTTGTTTTAGTTGGTATTCTATCTTATTTGATGAGGACTCTTGCGTGATTAAAGATTAAAAAAAAAAATATCATATCAAGTTATTATCAATGTCTGCATATATATATATATATAAAGTTATGTCGTCTTGAAGTTTCTATAATTGAAAATCACATGTTCTTGTCGTCAAAGACAAATAATAAACAAATTTGAGTACTGTAAATTTTATTCAAGGAACACACTCACCTAACAACTTTAATGCCTTTAAATAGACATTACAGAGACTAGAAAATATTGCCAATATAATAAATATGCTTTGACTTAATAATAAAAAAAAAATAAGAGCTAAGAATAAATTTTTTTAGCTAAATTGATATTAAAATGAAGCTTTATTATTTATACCATGAAACCGAATTCAAGAAATGGGGAAATTTAGCCCAAAATCTAGAAAATAAAATTCTTGATTTTGGGCCAAATCAAGCAGTAATGAAACTTAGATCAAAATTAAACATTTCCTTTATTTTAATAATAGTATTTTCTTTTATTTGATGAGTAGTTGGAGAAGATCAAATTTGTCCACATGAAAAACAATACTAGTGAACAGACATACACAGTTCTATATGCATAATGAAGAATGCTTATCATCATACATACTAAACCAATGCCATTCATGTAACTTAACAACCATTTCATTTAAATGTGTTTCAACTGGTTTTGAGATTGACATTTCCCACTCTATGCTAATTATAATAAGATCCTTTTTACATTTCTTAAAGAGCAGATGTCTCCGTAGTGGAAGGGAAAGAAGAAGCATAAAGTATATGTTGTCAGATTTTATGGATTTGCTTTATGTCCTCAATCATCTTATTGATCTTCATATGCATCATCTCATGAAGGGACCTCACCTTTTTGAGGGGTCTAAAAAAGAGAGAATTTTTTTTGACCTTCTAAGAGTTTAAGGGAAAAAAAAAAAAATCTTTTGATAACTATATTCCCATATTCTCTTTTGATATTGTATTGGTTAAGCTAACTTAAAAACACCTTTTATCTCTCCACATTGATTAACACAATCCCTTTATAAGTTATTTATTGAATTAACTTTTTTACCTAATAGATTGCCTCACTAAATAATGAAGGATATTTTTCTAAAATTGTTGAATTATTGATAAATTAATATTATTTTTTAATGATTAACTGATGTGGGTCTGAAAAATCTAGTTGATGTGTACGGATGATTGAACCTGTAAAATAAAAAAAAAATACTATGCTCAAATTAATAAGAGTCTTAGCAAGAATACAAGAAATCTTTTGTGAGCTTTTGGAGAAATCAATATAATTTAGAGTAGAGAATTTAAAATGTGTATACCGGGAGTTTTTCAACTTCTTTATACAAGCCTTTATAGGCTGAGTCTTAGTCTCTTAGACTTAGGTGTAACAACATGCTCTCGTCAACTGCTACTGGCGTTAGAATTTGGACTATCCAAAGATAACCGAAATCCTAACAAGTCGTAAATATAATATTTTTATTTATATTTTCATTACATTCCTGTTACATTTACATTTATATAAAAATACATTAACATAAATATTAAATTTAACTTTAACATTAACATAAAAATATCATGCATTCAACGGATATAAGTACAAGATAACAACATAAAGAATATTTAAATCCTTAATATAGGTGTCATACATATACTTGTACATATCATTATAATAAACATAATATATGTACTTAAATCCAATCAACATTTATATATGAGACTTGAAAGCATAACTTAATACATGGTTTCTTAATATTAAATACTTTACATTTCTAGGGGCAATCATACAATACTAAGTCACAGTGACACGTCTAATCTATCATGTATTTTTCGGTATGACATGCATACTTGTGAAAAACGAGATGGGATAGGAGGACATAAAACGGATATGCTATTTGAATAGCTTAGTGAGTAAATACAAAAACCATAATATATAAAACATTTCTTTCGTGCTCATGTTATGCAACTTCGTCAAATATTTCAGATTGGGTAATATTGTCACCAAGATCCCTAAATAGTTCCAATTGGCAAAGCCATCTTCTAGAAAGTGAGAACTACCCAAAACATTAATATACGTCGAGAAACTCCTTTTGGCCATCTCGGACTTACTATATATGTAACATAACATAAATATCCCCTAGAACGTCCCAATCTCATTGGTATTACTTCCGCGGGATAGTCTGTGGTATATTCTGAAGAACATGTTGAATGGACAACAAAAAACATATTTGAGGGACATTCCTAGGAATATAATATGTGGGTCATAAACATAAACATATAAGATCGAGGGTCGTCTAATATTACCTTTCACATATCATATAATCAATGCAATGCAACATATCTAGTATTCTAATGAAAACATCTTGTAATAATCGTAATGCATGAGCACAACGTAAATATTCATTTTCTGTATCATAAGCATTTGAGTAGTTTCCACTCACTTGGAAACTTAGACATGATCAATAAATCTTCGGTTCATCATTGGTGTCCCTAAGTTCCGGGGTCTGATCCTATATTTCGGACTTCGGATTAGAGACTTAACATTGACCTTTTAAACATACTTAAAACAATCCCATAAACTCCCAATTAACATAGCATGAACATGGCATAAAACGATCCTTACAACTTAGGTTTAAGTTGCTAGGCAGCGGGCTTTTGGCAGCCAAAAGTCTCTCTTACACAAACTAAAGTCCCCCTTTCAACAGTAGGGTTCGACTAGCACAAACCTTATGTGCCATCAGTTTCGGTGGCCGAAAGTTCACCTTCAGCTGCCGAAGTTGGATTTTTGCCTTGTTATGTGAATTGCTTCCAATTTCGGCAGCACTGTCAAACCTGGGTTTTGGCATAAGCCAAAACCTTGGTTCCTTGCATGATTAACATGTCGAAACCTACAATTCAATTCATTTACACTTCTAAACATTCAAGCATACTCCCTTACCTCCATCAACATCATCAAATATCATTCTCATCGACATGCATTATTATTTCATCATTTACTCACTTTCCATCAACTTTAAACTTAAACATGCAGTCCTGGTTCTTGTTCTTCTAGCACATTAAACATCTATACATTTCATTGGTAACATGCAGTCTAACCTCTTTACTTATTTTAGCATTTGATCTAACCTTTAACCTTATTCTTCTTAAAAACCTAATTTAACCACACATTTCATTTTTCTTTGTTAGAACATCATTTGACCTTGAACTAACCTGATTTTGAAGCTTGAACTTGCTAGAAACTTTGTGTTAAACCTCTTTCTACAAGTTCATCAAAGTTGTCTTCCCAATCTTGTTTTTCTTCAACAATTTCTTTAACTTTAACTTCTACTTCTACTTGATTTTCTTTCAAATTTGGTTCTTAGTGTTGGATTACAAGTTCTTAGGTTTCTGGAGGCTGAGACAAGTTGAGAGCATTTGTAAGTTTGCCAAAATTCTTCCTTTGGCCGGCTGCCTCCATTATTTATAGTGGAGCTAGCGGCCGAACTTGTGTTTAGCAGCCGAACTTGACTTTTCAGGTTTGCCCTAGCCGAACTTCACTTTTATCCCTCAACTTTTCTAGTTTTTCATTTTAGTCCTTGAAAACTTACATTTTGGTCCTTAAACTTTTATAACTTGACATGTTAATCTCTAATCACTATTCTAGCCCAGTTTTTGAATATTCCATGAATATTTCGATTGAGAATTTGGAATCTGATGTAAAAAAAGTGACAGGTGTTACATTTTTCCCCCCTTTAGGAACATTTATTCCCAAATGTTCGCCAACATACATATAATATTGAACATTTTTAGTATATGTAGCATATAACAAAATATTATATTATACATAACATAACATATTTACATTACATAATGGGGAAGTATTTTCTATTCTAACTCTCAATGGTGAAATAAGTGGGGTATTGCTGAACCATGGATTCCCTAGTTTTTCAAGTACATTTTTCTACATTATGATTTTTATAATATTTTAACCATAGGTATCTTCTGATTCCGTAATCTTTTGATTTGCATGTCAAGAATCCTCATAGGTTGCTATACATATGTGAGATTCTTTGCAATCTCAAACTCTAGTTCTCTAAGAACCTTGTTAGGATCTGACACATACTTTCTCAACATAGATATGTGGAAAAGGAGATGAATCCTCTCCATGGAAGAAGGTAAATCGAGCCTGTAGGTGACATCACTAAACTTCTGCACTATTTTGTCGGCTCTGATGTACCTGGGAGCCAACTTACCCTTCTTTCCAAAATAAACTACCCCTTTCATAGGAGACACCTTCAGTAATACCAACAGACATTCTCTGAATTCTTCCTAATATATAGGAAATCAACACTTCAAAATCCAGCACACACATTTGAAGCATATCCTCAATCATCTGAACGATCCTCTTAGATTGTCCATTTGTCTATGGATGGAAGGTCATGCTAAAGTCTAGCCGTGTTCCCATAGCATTCTACAGACTTCTCTAAAACTATGAGATAAATTGAGGTCCTCTATTAGAAACTATAGATATCGGCGCACCATGTACTCTAATGATCTCCTCCAAGTATATCTGTTCCAAATTATCTATGGAGTACCTAGTCTTTACCGATAGGAAATGCACCGACTTTGTGAGTCTGTCAACTATAACCTTTATGGAGTCACACCTATTGGAGCTTATTGGTAGCCCCACAACAAAGTCCATAGAGATGTGCTCCTACTTCCACTCTAAAATCAGTAGTGGGTTCAACATCCCTGCTGGCATCTAGTGCTCCAAATTAACCCTTTGGCACACCTCACATACGGACATGATGATCTCCCTTTTCATTGTAGGCCATCAATAGACTTTCTTTAAATCTTGATAAATTTTTGTGGCCCTAAGGTGAACACTATTGTGGGTATCATATGCTTCACTCATAATGTTCCCCTTTAGTATGACATCATGTGGCACACATAATTTATTACCAAATAGGAGAATACATTGGTTGTCAAACCTGAACTCATCATTCTCCGCATTCTGTACTAACCTTGCAATTTTGACCAACTATGGGTCTTTATGTTGTTTCTGAGCCACCTACTCAAGAAACACTAGACTTACTTTCATATATGCCACTAAAGCAACATTCTCTACTATCTCCATTTGAAGCCTTTCATCGATTATTTTGTAAAAATCTGTGACCACTAGCTATTGTACTGCAATGATGTGAGATAAGCTACTCCATGATTTCTAACTAAGGGCATTGGAAACTACTTTTGCTTTGCCTGGATGGTACTATACACTACAGTCGTAATAACTAAGCAGTTCTACCAATCGTCTCTATCTTATATTCAACTCCTTCTGAGTTAGAATATACTGGAGACTCTTGTGATCTGTGAAGATCTGATATCTGACACCATATAAATAGTGTCTCCATATTTTCAAGGCAAATATCATTGCAACCATTTTCAGATTGTGAGTTGAGTAGTTCTTCTCATGCATCTTCAGCTATCTCGATGTATATAATATAACTTTGTCATTCTGCATCAGAACACACTCTAATCCCACTCTCGATGCATCATAGTACATGTGAAGTCTTCACTTATCTTCGGCAAGGTTCATGTGGACATAGTAATTTGTCTGGCACCTTAACGAATGTCATGAACAGACAATAGGACCAAGAGGGAATTTGGACCTGAACTAAACTAAAGGCTAATAACAGGCCCAAGGGCAAAGCTATCAACTAGCACCGAGCCATAATCCATAGTAAGATATCACGTCTCACCCATATTAAACTGAGATATGTCTCTCGATGCCACCTTATACCGCAACATGGGGGACGGACCCCTTGGACATCACTGCCTAGACCATTCCATTCTCATGATGGATGATGAAGCCTAGCCACCTGTGAATACTCGAATTTTGAGGCTCGAAAAGCCTGTTTTCTCGGGCTGCAAATAGTTCGGCCGGACCAGAGGCCTTTCGGAAAATTTTCTAGAAGTATGCCAATATGGTACTCAAAACGTCCGGGACGTCGCGAGGGACCTAAGGGTACTCTCGGAATAGTTTTTGGAGGTACGAAACTCCCGAAAAAGCCTTCGGAACAAAAAATTGGCAGGTCTTGGCGGTTTGGACCGCCCTCTCCTGTGGTCACAACCACCCTCGCCGGCGGTCACGACCGCCGGCACCGATCACCGCTGACCGCCGACCACCCTCCGGCGGTTGAACCGCCCTCCAGCCCATTTTTTTCTATAAAAGTAGCCTTGGTCCTTCATTTGTACTCACCGCTTATGTTGATGAGCTTTCTCTTCTCCCTCTTTGCTTTAAACAATTCTTAATATTACGAGCTGCTTGTGTTGACGAGCGATCTTTCTCCCCCCTCGCTCCTTGCGATTCTTTTATTACTTTTCTGCATCATTATTTTTGCATTAATTAGTTGTGTTGTGATCACCTAATTAATTCAAATCTAGCATTGTTGGAGAGTCGGCAAACTGAAGGTCCGAAGTGGAAGACGTCTAAATCAGGTACGCCCCAAAAACTCTGCTTATTTCAATTTCAGTATCATATACATACTTCTCTTCTACTCCAATTCTGAATCAAACTATTGCATAAATGCATCCATCTCATGTGCTTTAATTAAACAGATCTAAGCTAAAATGCCCGGTTAATTAATAATCGAGGTATTAAAGTTCAGATCCAAACTTATGGGCTAAAAATGTCTAGTTAATTCATAACTATGGCATATCGCCTCTAGTTCGAATATTTTGGCTAAAAAGTCCAATTAATCAATAATTGTGGCTAAAACGCCTAAAATTTCATCACTTTTGGCAGTAAATTGCCTAAATTACAGTTCATTTAACCAATTTATTCAATTAAACAATTAGGCCCTAAAGGCCCAAAATCCCAATTAGGCCCTAAAGGCCCAAAAAACCCAATTTGGCCCTAAAGGCTCAAAAAACTAATTTGGCCCTAAATGCCCAAAAAACCAATTTGGCCCTAAAGGCCCAAAATTCACAATTAGGCCCTAAAGACCCAAAATTACAATTAGGCCCTAAAGGCCCAAAATCCCAATTTGGCCCTAAAGCCCAAAAAATCCAATTTGGCCCTAAAGGCCCAAAGAACCAATTTGGCCCTAAAGGCCCAAAATTCACAATTAGGCCCTAAAGGCCCAAAATTCACAATTAGGCCCTAAAGGCCCAAAATCCCAATTAGGCCCTAAAGGCCCAAAATCCCAATTTGGCCCTAAAGGCCTAAAAAACCAATTTGGCCCTAAGGGCCCAAAATTCACAATTAGGCCCTAAAGGCCCAAAATTACAATTAGGCCCTAAAGGCCTAAAAAAACCAGTTTGGCCTTAAAGGCCCAAGAATCACAATTTGACAACAAATGCCTAAAAAAACTCAAATTTGGCACTAAGTGCCCAAAAAACAATTTTGGTAATAAATACCCAAAAATCAAAGCCCTTTTAAAAAGGCAATTCGAACTACGTTGACTTGATCCCTTATTCAAATAAAGGGTACGTAGGCATGTTTGGGATTAAACCCCAAATAACAAGTCAAAATCATCAAAACACTTTTTCCTGCATTTCATCTACATGTAAAAGGTTAGTTAATAAGCATGACATGGTCTCAGGATCCACCTCAGGTTCGAAGATTATGCTTTTAATCTATTGGGCTAATTAATATAGAAATTAGGTTAATTAATTAAATTGGAGTCACATAGGGTTTTTTCCTAGTTTACCCTAAATAATTAAATAAGGTGGTGACTCACATTCACGTGCATTCATCCCTAACACATTGCATTGCCCTTGCACATGCTAACTGTGGCGCCCCTTGCTGGTTCCCGAGTTAACCGCCGGTTAACCCGTTTCCCGGTTTGGTTAGCCACTTTGACTGTCTCTAATCACTTGTCAAATCAACTGAAACTACACATGCATATAGCATAAATTTGAACCAATTTAAAACTTTTCCTCAATTCCATAAAATCAACACTATAAGAAAATACCCTTCATTCACACTCAATTCATTACAAAAATATCATAATTCAATCACAACCAATTGAAATACATCCACTTCAATCGAAGAAAAGGGCACACAAATGGCCCAATAATCAAAATAATAAAACATTTACAACCTAGGACTTCCTAGTACATGCCAAAAATAATTCATAACCAAAAGGATTCTTCAAGCTACCCCGATTGACGCCGATGAACTTTGTGACAGTTGTGGAGATTGCCTTCCAGTTATCTTCCTTCAGGACCTGCGGGATAGTCACACTCATCCCGCTGAGCATTAGAATGCTCAGTGGTTACCATACATAGCTGAAGCTCAATATAACATTTAGAAACTCTTAGCCCACATGCAAGTCTTACCTGTACTCACCTCAGTCATGCTGTAACGGAGCATAATTCACCTTGTCTGCAAGCACTTGTGCACACACGCACAAAACAATTCACACAAAGCTATAATGTCAATTATAAGCACACAACTATGATCATGTTTTCAATTTAGCTTTTAAATTGATTTTACACCGCTCTATAAGTATCAGCACTCAAGGGTAAGGACTGTGGTTAACAAGTGCCTTACTCTCTCGGCACAATAGCACAATCGGATGACTTACTCATTCAGCATCA
>CAOGCB010448153.1:0-17529 GCA_948266635.1 Cnidoscolus chayamansa | reverse complement strand
ATTAAAATTGAAAATCAAAATAAAAGATTTTAAACAAAAATAGGTATTCATAGTTGTACATCATTAAGTAAAATTTTGAATGCATTCTCCATAAATTAATTAGGTCATATATAACAATCAGATTTCACTCTTTATTATTATTATTATTATTTAGATAAAATCTATACAATAGAAAAGCCAAGTAATAGAGATAAGGCTTATATGCATGATGTCCCTATCACACCCAACCTTTAAATATAAATAGACAAGGCATTGAAAATTCTTGAAACTAGACATCTCTATACAAGCATATGATTGGGATGTGGATGCAACTTGTCTACTGCCAGCTGCCTACCTCCCAATCATCATTTTCTGTTTCAATTCAATTCTCAAATGAAATTACATATTAACATCTTCAATTACATAGTTGAGTTGTTGCCGACACAATCTAATAGTTGAGTAAGTCAAGAAGTAGACATGTTCATCTAAAAAGAAAGGCAGGACAGAGAGGTGTGAACAAACAAAATCAAAAGGAAAATGGGTACCACTTGAGATGAGTATTTAAGCTAAATTACCACATGTTGGGATATGGGTGTGTCTCATTTGGATATGTAATGGTATGGGTAAAGAGGAACAACATAAGCAGAAATGCCTTCATATTGAATAGGACCACACCCCCCCCATCTCCCTCTTATTTCTTTATGCAAACCAATCCTTCTTTTACTAGCTGTTGACCTAATTTCCATGCTCTTCTTTCATTCAGAATCTAATCTGCATTCCTTTTTCAACTATTAATATTTACTTCTCTTTTATAAAATTGCAAAAAAAAATCCCATTTTTCTATGTCACTCACATTCATTTAATACAAGAGATTTTGAAATGATCCCACTAAAATTAAACATGAATTGATAAAGAAGAAAGCTCCAATTCGATTAAATTTACAAATTTAAGAAAATAAAAGCTATATAAAGAATACAATTCTTAAAAAGGAAATTAGCATTGAAAATAAAAGCAAGCATATTGGATAGAAATATTCATATATATATAAAATGTGGAAGGAGGATAATGATAGATTTGATTTGACAAAGGCCAAGGGTAAAGACTATAATGGTGATGCATGGGACCATTTGAGCCCATGTGATCTCATGTGGGCTATTACAATTTTAACTTACATTTATTTATATTTACACACGTGTGTATATATATATATATGGATGGTGGTCCTCTTGAGAACTACTATATATATATATATATATATATCAGTGTTTATCTATGAGTTGAACTTTCCCATTCTTTCACTATTTTCAATCAGTTATTTTTTTTGTTAATTAAAAAACACTAATTAATAGATACACAACTTCATATACTCAAATCTCTTATTAAAACAATACAATCATGGACAGTGACATGTAATCTACTCCACACTTCTTGCAAGAATCTATGGATATCAATTAATTTATATTTTTTGTCTACAGAAAGAGATAATTACATACATGTCATCCTCATCCACTTTCAAATCATATAAAAGGCTACCACCAAAAAGCTATACGTAGGATTCTCTCCCAACTCAAAAAAAAAAAAAATTACTATATGATAATTACATTTACGTACCTAACTTACCAATTAAATAAATTTTCTATTAATTTTGACCAGAGTTTATTTTCATTTCACTGATTCAATAAAACCTATATGTAATAATTAGGTTTTGGGGTCGGGAAAATCATGTCTGGAAATTGCAATAAGATAGTTATTGATCAAACCCAAGTCTCACTTTCAGCACAAATCAAATGATCTCCCAATCATAGCCCCTCTCTTCACGTGGACAGCTCGTGTTGTAAGTGGTGGAAACGTCTTTATATAAAAAATGTGGATTGACTTGGAAAACCAAACCCCATTTATGGTATTTGCATGATATTCTCTACTCTAAAGCTCAAATGAAAGCTCCCACAACATATAAAAGGATTCTTTCTCCTTCTAAAAACCAACCCCACGGATGCTACGTGTGCCCTAAAACACACCATTGGAGCATCCCTGCTCCCTATTTTTAAAACCTATTTGGACCCACTGTCCCTAGATTCTGTAGCTATCCCCATAATATAATAACGAGAACTCCTTCTTTAAACCCCACTCCTCCACTCTCTCCTTGCCTTTTGTGCCCTCCTGCACCATATATATACCCCCTTCCACTTCCCATCACTGCGCCAACCTAAAAAAACCTACCTGCAAGAATACATATTATTACAACAACAAAAACAACAGCTAGTAGAAGGAGCAATGTCGGTCTGGGTTTTCAATCCTAATGGGGTAATAACCACCCAAAATGCTTCAAAGAGAAAGGCTTTGGTGTACTTGCCAACAGGGCAAGTCGTATCTTCATACTCTTCTCTGGAGCAAATACTGAGAGAATTAGGGTGGGAAAGGTACTATGATGGTGACTCTGACCTCTTTCAATTTCACAAACACTCTTCCATTGATCTAATCTCTCTGCCGAGGGACTTCTCCAGGTTCTCCTCTGTTTACATGTACGATATAGTCATCAAGAACCCCAATATCTTCCACGTCCGGGATATCTAACGTAATGTAAGCTAGTCTCTATATAATAATAATGCTTAGGTTTAATTTGGTCAGTCGAATTAATTTCCTTCCGCTATGTAGTGATAAAAGTGTGTCTTGTGTAGGCTATGTATAATAATAATAATAATAATAATAGGAAGGGAATGAAGTGGGTGCTTGTGTAATATTTTTGCTTTTATTAATTAATATAACTGGGTTTACGTCATTGCATATTGTCGCCATCAATTGAATTTATTATTTTGTTTGTAACAAGGAGACAAAAGACAACACCACTCTCTTATTAGACTACAAGTATGATGAAATTAAATCCGTGTAGAGTTTACTATATATATATATTAATTAATTACGTCTTAATTCTGAGTTTAAGCAAACTGATGACAAATGAGGCCTTTTTGCCAAATATGAAGATTATTAAAAAGAGAGTTGAGTAAATATTGGAGGCGGATGCTAGAAGTAGGACCCATCACGTACAACCTAGAGAATGTATTATCCAATCATATTAGAGATGAAGACAATATATTTCCTGGGGAATTATTCTTGAGGAAGCAGATGGGGCTTCACGTGAACTGGATCCAGTCTTTACATTGCAGGCCAACTCTGGGACGACAAGTGTCCATATGAGATGTGGGTTGAGCACGTGCCTCCTTAGTGTTTTTTTTACGTTGTTTTCCATTACTTTCAGTGCCCGATGTGACCACTTTGCCCCTGTAGTGTCTCCTCCATTTAATTTTAAAAGCATCATGAGTGAGAGAAGGCATATGACAAGACAAATAGCTTGACGGGATAGTCGATTTTTGCTATATACCTTTAATTTTATTATAAAGTTATATATTTTCTAAGTTAATTTGAGACAATTTTTTGTTTTTAATTTGTGTTCTCTGTGTAGGCTTTTATATTGACAAGAGTGTCTTGAGTTACAAATAGCAGAGTTCAGACTAATGCCTTAGGCTCTTGACGTATGCTCCAATTGTAATAAAAAATATGAATTGAGCTAGCTTTTTCTATTATTTAAAGTCCTGCTGGATGCATGTCCGGTCACAATAACGTGACCAAATGACTCATTTGTTATATTTTGTAGGACCCCGGTTTCTTATGAACACGGTTTGGGTGTACTTAAAAATCAGAATCAAATTAATTTTATATGTGAAGAAAGTCACTTGATGCGACTGTAATGGCGAGCAACAAATTGAGGAGTGAGATGGTAGGTAGTAAGTATATTTGAGATGTTTGATCCTAAGCAAAATGTATAATAAACTTATGAAAAGATTTAAAATTTTCTTGAAGAACAACTTTTATCCTAAGACAGGGGAGATCTCCTATTATCTCTGAGTCCTCCGTTTAGCGAACCATATTTCATTTTCTCCTTTCCTTTTTTAAGATAAAACCTCTGCTATGTGATACTTGCATTGAATTTTTATCATTAAATAGTAAAATTATTAAACATGCTCCATTTTGTACCATACGTAGGCAGGCTGATCATTTTATAGTTTCACATACCAACTCTTAATATTTATTCATCTTTAAATTTGCATTCACTAATTCAAAATATTAAATTACAACTGATAAAAATATACGTAAAGAAAAACTGGCGCTAATTTAATCGGCCCAACAAAAAGAAATACATAAACACACCGCTAGCAAGGCAGTGTCAATGATACGAACTCCTTCAAACATCAAGACTAACGTCTAGATGAGCATCCCAATGGATAATCATAAAATTGCCACAGTACGGGGAAAAAAGAGCTTTTCGCAGAGAATCTTGAAAGCTTAAAATAGATGAACAAGGACCTAACACAGTTTCTCTCCAGGTACCATGTCAAAATGACGACATATTTACAATGTTTCACTAGCCTTCAACACTAATAATAGTGCTGACACTATTCATCATATAAACTGTTATCAGAACTACCCGTAGCCCAGGCTTCATTTTAACAATTTTATCAGGTTGCTTTGTAGTGAAATTCATCAATTGTTGAGTAAATCAACCCTTCATCTTCAAGTGATCTAATAGACCCCCTGTCAAAGACAACACAGTAGTTAATACAACTGATTACTTGATCAAAATAGGCAGAGGAACGAGAGTGAGACAGGGGAGAGATTACTTTATCTTCTCAATCGGAAGTTTTAGCTGCTGGCAGATTTCATCCATATGTGTGCCTTTTTCCAGTCCCCTGCAAACAGAATACAATTCCTGAAGTTGTTTATACAGATGGCAAGTGAGATACAAACCAAGCGTACAAATGATGAGGGCAAAAGAAATTGTTATGAACGTCCGTTAGCACAACAATAAAATGCCAGCCTAGCAGGAGTTACAGGTACCAATATTAGCCCCCCACAGCACGGAAAATAAATCCATCAATGCAATCCACAAATATAATCTCTCTCATCCACGGGTCAAAATGGTATTCTGAACAAAAAAGAAACTATTCCAAACAAGGCCCAGGGATTGATGCCAATCTTACCAATGCCATAGCTCTGCTGCTTGTTCCTTTGAGAGATAAAAGAAACAAGCATTGAAATCTATATAACAAACTTGTGCTCGAGCATCTAACAAAGGAAACTAGAAAGGAAGTTTGTGCATCATTTACTTTGTCAAAAGTCAAAAATCATTGATGCAAGGGTTCAATAGGAACAAATTCAAAGGAAGAAAGAGAAATTAATTCTCAATAGCTATTGATATAGTTGCTCCCAAAATGCTTGAAAGGTGATAACTAGTAGGTGTATGTATTCCTTGCCCTTGTAAGTTCTGGAACCTTAGAGGTTTCAAAATCAAATGTTTCAAACAGAATTTACAAGTCATAATTCTACCCTCACCATGATTCTTATTCTTAACAAGATTCCAAATACTACTCGGATTATATATCAGCTCCGGCAGAATTTGTAAATTCTATCAATTTGTGTCTTCAACACAAAATGAATTATAAAAGGTAGCATCCTAGTCCTAATAGGACACTAGACTCGATGTCTATGAACAAGCTGCATCAAGCAGGACTTTTCATCTTTGATAGTCACTTCTACTATTTTTTATTTGAAGACCACTTTTGAGTTAAGTATAGAAAGGTTTACCCACACCCAATCACTTGGTGCTCTACTTGTTTTAATGAGAAGATCAAGAAGAGCATTAATCATAATAATTAGCTATCTACATAATATTTAAAAATCATGTAGTTGGTAAAATAGCTAATACAACTAATATTAGGATTAAAAATTTCAAAACAAATTAATTTCTTAAATAAAACAAATACCACTTTCTAACAGAATTCTATAAATATTTTAAATTAATAGTAGAATTTCTAAACAATAAAAACCTAAATTTTCTAATTCCTAAGTTGAATTTGAACATCTTCCTAGAATGCATTGTTAGTGATCAATATTGCTCATATTTGATATTTCTAATTAAGTCACTTCACATACTACGAAGCAAAACTAGCCGTTACTGGATTTGAAAGAGAGATGCTACAATGTGAAAGATAAATCAAATATTTTATTCAAAACTCACATGCTTGAAGATTGTTGCAAATATTCAAGGACCGTCTGATCGCAGTCCTTTAGTCCATCAACACTATATTGCTTGGATAACTGGGGAAACAAAATAAGATTGTCATGCCAAATAATACAAAGACAAGGATAATGGAAAAAATTTTCCCAGTAGTCTCATACTTGGATAGATGTGGATGTCCGATTTCCACTTGAACCACTGCGCACAGGTGTGTTCACAGATGATTCTACCATCTGAGCCTGAATTGAAGTACCCCCTTGTAGCTTCAACTGGTGCAGAACACAATCAATAAATAGCAACATATAACATATGCTCATAATACTATTTTCAATTATTTTGAACATGTTATTTAGCAAGCAGATTAGCCAACTCTAAATGATCATTACCTGCAATTTGGAATTCTGCAAATGGGTATGTATGCAATCAATGAAGTGGAAAGTAACCTCATCGTAGTTTGTTACAGGCCTGCAAAACATGATAAATCGGAAGTATGAAGCATGAATTTGCTACTAAGCAAGAAATTACATATGTGACCTGCTTAAATGCAATGGACAAAGACACATGGACGCCTATTAAAATTTAGAAGTAGACACATCCAAACCACATAATCATGTGTTGGAATATTGAACCTATCAATTCAAGAAGATATATCAAAAACGAAGTCTCTCCAAATCTGAAGTATCATGAGTTTTGAATGAAATACACATTGCTTAAAATACTGCCTATAAATCATTACAAAGAAAGCAAATAATATGTGTGTGTGTGTGTGAGAGAGAGAGAGAGAGAGAGAGATAAATATTTGAGTTAGAGAACTTTTAAGCCCATACCTCACAGAGAATGCAACTAATTGTCTTGCACCCTGGAAACTTCTCAAGTGCCCATTAATTCGAACATACATCCCATCTCTATTTCAAAGTGGATCATAAAAATAAAATCGCTATGTTATGACCTTGTTATTGGTAAAAATAAGTGATAACATGTCAGCACAAACAGTTAATCAAGGAAAATGAGAAAAAATGAAGACTCACTGTATAGTCTGCATTTCGGCTGTGTCGAAGTTATCATTTACCCTGTTGGGAGTATAAAACATGTGGTAAAATTATATTTCAAGACACAGAATAGAGCAAGTTTTTGTATGTATGCTTTCTCTGCAACATTGAGTTCACTTAAACTACATGGAACAGAACACGGGGCAAGGGAAAAGGTAGGAGGTATTATAAGCCGATATTTAATAACTATTTTCTGTTAATAGGTCGAATCAAGGGAACACATCATACCATCTACTACAACCAATTCGACCCGTTCCATCATCCACAGTGAAGCTAGCACCGGTGACCTTTTCAACCTTATCAAAGACCATTCCAACCACCGTAACCTAGACCAAGCAAATGTAAAAAAATCCTCCTCGGAAAGGAAAAGAGAGGTGGCTTTCATTTTTAAGAGGGAAAATCAATGAGAAATTAAAATCTTACATTAGTGACATCCACGCCATCGATAACAAAATTTGACTTTTCATCACCAGAGTGAGAAGCTTGACTTATCTGCTTCACTGTCACCGGAACCAAACCCTGAAAATCGCGGCTCTGGATCCAAACAAGATCCATTAGAAAGGAATAAACAGAATAAACAGCCTCTAAGGCTTGAATTAATCTGAAAACACACATTAGAGAAATAGATCTTCCATTTCGAAAAAAGATAACAGCAGTTTTTTACTTGACCGAGGCTTCCTTTTCTTCTTCTACTACTATTATTTTATCCCCTAAAATCTGATAAGCTAGTAGTTAATGCAGAGCACGAATTTACGTCTTTATCTACAGAATTTGTTTGTTTTAATCCTTTTAGTTTTTCTAAACTTTATGACCAGCCAAACAGAGAATAGAAAATGGAAAGACGGGCATACAGCTCAGTAGCTTACTTTCGAAGGAGATGGATCGGAATCGGTGAGCTGAGTGGACTGGGTGCTGGAGAAGGTGGAAGTGACGTCGAATTGGGTGCTGGAGAACATCTCTGAAACCCTAGAAACAGAAATGTGAGAAGCTGGTGTTCAATAAGGAAGGGGAAGCAAGTTATGAGAGAATACGTTTGCCGCCCTTTTGGTATTTCTTTTCCCGCGTCCGCTCGTCATTCCCAAATTAATTCCCACCATATTCTTTTGTAAATTAAATTTCACATTTGTTAGTTTCAAATAAAATTCGGCTGTTTTTTTTATTTATTATATATATATATATATATATATATATATATAATATTTATTTTCCATAATAAATTTCATACTGAAATAATATAAATAATTCTAAAAATCATTATATACATATAAAATTCAAGTACAAGAGATTCTCTTAGTAACATTCCCGAAAATATACCAGCCTTAATTCCAAACAAGTTGGATCGATATTCTCAAAAATATAAAATAAAAAAAATAATAAGTTAGAATTATAATATATGAATTTAAATACATAAACAATGTAAAATATAAAGGCATGAAAAGTATAAATATTTTGTTTATAAATATTTAATTTTATCTTGGCCTAATATGTCTGACTCACGACATGAAACTTGCATATAGCTACTCTTGGGAAATGCTGAAAAGAGGCTTAATTCCTGATGTCCCGACCTCTTATACCTTGTGTTTGCAAAGTGGGAAAATTCTATGATGCTTTTGCGAAGGGAGTATCAGATATCATACGAAGTTCTGATTCATGAGCTATGTACTGAGGGAGATGTTGTTAAGGCTAATGAGTATCTTCACCGCATGCTATAAAAGTCAATGATGCCAAAGGCACTAGTGTGGAGTCTTATAATCGATGGTTATGGGAGATGTTCATAATAGTGCAGTTTCTATCAGAGATAAAATGTTGTTATTTGGGGTGTGCCAAATGAATTTGCCCACTATGTGCTAACTCTGCATATTCTCTCAAAAAGGAGATGGTTTGTTATGGTTTTTCCTGATGTAGTTACTTACAAGTTGCAACTTGCATTCTTTTGATCAAGGCAGGGAACACTCACTTTGCATTTTACTTATATAGTGAAATGCTAGAAAGGGGACATGAACCAGATTTCATAACTTACACTGAACTCATTAGAGATCACTTCAGATATGTCAAGAAGTACCGCATAATGAAAGAGATCAATATGGCATTTGACCTCTATCATAAGTGGTTGACAAGGAAAAGAAGAGTCTTCCAATGTGCCAAAGTTACGCAGTGTCATAATTACTGTTTTTCATGCTAGAGCATAATTCAACTTTTGCCAACTACACTTCTTTTTTCTGAATTATGAAAATTTATTAGTGGTTGCTGCTTTCTTTTTGTGGAAAATTCGCCCCTTGCATATGATTTTTCTGAAGGTATGCATCTCTTTTGATGTTTGGAAGTGCCATTGTCATATATACTGGAGTGTCTGGTACTATCTGCGAACACAATGCTCCTATATATTTTTCTTTAGCCTGGAAGATATTGTATACTGTTCACTACATGCTATAGAGTAGGCAAAACTTTAGTAGTGTTTTTGTCATACTGGTTAATTACTTGACAATTAGGTGTGCTAGTCAGTGAATCCTAGTGGAGTTAATATTACATGGTTGGATTACTTGGTTCATTTCTTGTGTTTTGAGTCCATCATGATTTATGTTAGTGTGACTTGGTCTATTTGGATTTCATCAGCATGGCTTGTTTGATCTTGTGATTTAATGTCAAAACTTGTATCTATTTTCACTTTCGAAAGTCAATATAAAATGATGTATCTTGGATCCAAGTTGTGCCCATAAGTTGTTACTGGGTTCCTGCTTTCATCTTAGAGAATGAGAGATCAATAGAGAGAATTTATATTCCCCTCACCCCACAAAAAAAAAAAAAAAAAAAAGAAGTGGTTTTGGTATGTTGTCATGTGGTTAGTGTACATCAGGGGGATTTATGCAGTGCATCCATTTTGCTTTCAGGATCAATAAGAAAATAAAGCCTTTGAAAAGCTTTCAGTTCACCAATTGGAGCTCATTAGCATGGTTAGAGCTGATTTGTATTTGATTACGTTCTTGGTTGATATATGATTCCAAAAGTGAAATCATAGGACCTTAATCAACAATTGTTACCATCTCCAATGTAATGAGAAAGTGGCTAAGTGTCATAAGAATCCAAATGGCAATTTCTTGTGTCAGCGGGAAGAACCTTGACAGGTGAGTAATCAAGTGATGTATTCAATTTTTAGGTCTTTTACTGAGTTTTGCAGATGGCTTTAATAAGAAATGGTTTTTTATCTGGAAGATGTTGCGCTTTTGCAGCATTACAAATGACAACAGACTCTTGTATACTTGGCCCCAAGTGCCTGAACAATAAATTTGGATTGAGGAAAAAGAAGACGAGAAATGCAAAAGATATTGTGTTAGTATATTTTCGAGGCATTGTAATGATAGTTCTGTTTTCTGTTGTTCAAGACACCACGTAATTAAGATAGAACTTCGAACTTGGAAGATGGTGTTTGTCTGTCACGAAATAGGAAATTCTGGAGGCATAGTATCTGTTTGGTATTTTAGATTCAATTACAAGAGGTTTTAACATGTGTTTGCCCTTAGAAAATATCATATTTGAGTTTTATGTATTTTGTATTCATTATTTAAATCTATTTTTATAATTAAATATTTAATATATTCATTATTTATAAATATTTTATTATAGTTATTAAAATTTCAAAATATAAATTACTAATGAAATATATATATATTTTTTAATTAAAATTAAATTAGTTTAATAGTATTTTATTGATGAATATGATAATTTTAAAATAAAATAAAATTTTAATATATTTATTAAATGACATCGTCTAAATAAATTGACGTATTATTTTCTTTTTATTTGCTTGGAGTTTAATGTTAAAAGAGGTAGTAAAGTCGTAATAGTTTTTGAAGACGTCATTTCATTTAATTTCAGAAAAGAGCTAAGTTAAAACAGAGAAACTACTAACTAGTCTTTGGTTGTTCTTTATTCTGTGACACTGCCTGCGACGAGGTAAAGCCACACCCTAATCCACACATCTACTCTCTTCCACTCCAGGGTTTCTAGCCTCCTCCACCCTGCAATGTCCTCGCCGTCCACTACCACTCTCAACTCTGGCCCGCTGGAATTCGATGCCACAGACGCACCACAATCGGACGGACTACAGCTCCAGGAATTACAACCTCAGACACAGCCAAAGTGGCCAGGATGGCCCGGAGACAACGTTTTCAGGCTCATTGTGCCGGTGGCCAAGGTAGGAAGCATCATTGGGCGCAAGGGAGAGCTCGTCAAGAAGATGTGCGATGAAACCCGCGCTCGCATTCGCATCCTTGAAGGCCCTCTTGGAATCCCTGATCGCGTTGTTAGTGTCTTCTTCCTTCCTTTCTTCTCATACCCAAATATTGTTTTTTGCATCACTGTCTATGCGTTTCCTCTTTCTGTTTTTCGATGTTAATGTCAAATTGGCAGAGCCAGAAACATTGTTCTTATGCTCTTTTATTTTGTGCATTTTGCTACTTCAACTTTCTTGTTTGGTTCAGATTTATGTGCTTGCTTGATGCTTATAATATCATGGTTGCTGTCTAGTAAATCTACGACTACTAAATCTACCATATATTTATGCCTCGGTTTGTCAATTTTACTTGTGAAAACCCAAACCCTAAATTCTGGATTCTGGTTTATTTGTCCAAAATAGGACCTTTAATTGTGTAATGACAATTTTATTTCATGGTTTAAATAGCTTTCTGAAATTTTTGGCTGCTCAAGCTTTGCTCGTTCAATTGACCTCTGTTCAAACTCCAGCTGAAACCAAATGTTCAGCTTTGGTTGATCATATCTTATGATGGTTGAGATTTTCTTGGATTAGTTTATTAAAGTTGAAGCTTGGCTGTTTAACTCCATTGAGAAATGCTACATACACCTTTTTTTCTCGAGCCTATACTGTCCCCAAACAAAATGCCCTTCATGAGTTTTGTTTGTAACCTTAGCCTGAACTGGATGAAGTTGCCGTCTTTCTGAGAGTCCAATTCTTGTTATATCCTCTGGTTGTTTGCATATGCTATTAAGAGATCCTTATATGATTTCATGAAGGCATTCTTTAGTATCAGTAAACTTGCTCGTGCACTATAGGAGGTTTTCTCATACTTATTGAAGTGTGAATGCTTATCTTTCCATAATCTGTTAGGTGTTCCTAGTGTCCAATTAAATTCTTTTTGAACCAGATACTAATTTGTTTTTTCAATCAATTCCCTCTTCTGCTATTCTGTAATTTCACATGGTCCAAGCAGGATGCATCAGTTTCGAACTCTCAACCTATAAGTTGCTCTCTTATGAGTGAAACTGGTCCTTCACTTTTATGCTTACCATTTATACTTTATTAAACAAAACATGGCCTTTTTATTGTTCTGTGATTGGGGTAGGTTTTGAAACATCCATGCAATCTTATCATAGTTGAGCATAATGAACTGATGAAGTCTTATCATGAAATACTTTCCTCCTAGTTTTTATCCTTATCTCTTGTCTTTTTCTACGACTGATTTCAATAATTTCATGCCTTCATGTAGAAACTGAGCTAGATAAGTTGATTTCCATTGTAAATACTCACCTGTGGGCCTGCTATGATTTTTATAATTTTACTTTTAGGTTTTGATATCTGGAAAAGAAGAACCAGAAGCAGCACTATCTCCTGCAATGGATGCAGTTCTAAGAGTGTACAAACGTGTTAGTGGTCTATCTGCTAGTGAGGCTGACAGTATGGGTTCAGCTGTTGCTGGTGCTGCATTTTGCTCCATTCGGTTATTGGTTGCTTCTTCACAGGCGATTAACTTAATAGGGAAACAGGGATCTACAATCAAATCAATACAGGAAAATACTGGTTCTGTTGTACGTGTTTTAGCAGAAGGTTTGCTTCCAGTCAGTTGTCATCTTTTTTAGTTGAATTGATTATACTATTCACTATACTTTTCTTTTGCCTTATGAAAATGACATAACATGTGATTTCTACATTTTTCTTTTAGAGGAAACGCCCATATATGCTACTTCAGATGAGAGAATTGTTGAGATACATGGTGAAGCTCTAAAGGTTTTAAAAGCATTAGAAGCAGTAATAGGACACCTGAGGAAGTTCTTGGTTGATCATAGTGTCATTCCTGTATTTGAGAAAACGGTGAGTTTATTAAGAAGTCCTTAGATTGCAATTGTTTGTTGCAATTGTAGAATCATGAATTAATTCATGCTTTGTTGCAGTACAACGCGACAATTTCCCAGGAACACACTGCTGATTCCAGGGCTGACAAAACTCAGCCCTCACTCCATTCAGCTCCTGCTCCTCAGATTGGCATTGGTTCTGATTATTCCCTGTCCTTGAAGAGGGACCCTTCAATATATGATCGTGAAAGCCTTCTTGACTCAAAAATCCCACAATCTGGACTGTCACTTTATGCCCAAGATTCAGCACTTGGTGGATTCCGCTCAACAGGACTGAGTCGTGCTGCTGCTCCAATAGTTACCCAGGTTGGTTAATGCTGTGGGAGTTTAACTTGACTAGATGGATGAAACTGATTCTGGGAAGGGGATTGGGCCATTTTGATAGAAAGATATGTTAGAATATGTGGCTTAACAACTGGAAAGAAAAGGAAAAATAACTCTGAAAAGTCATTCAAAATGTTGATCGCTTATATATCCGGTCTTTTGAGGCATGTCGTATATCCTTCATATACTGCGACTGACTATAAACTCCAAAAGTCATTCAAAATGTTGATCACTTACGTATCCAGTCTTTTGAGGCATGTCATATATCCTCCATATATTGCGACTGACTTTGACAATAATTATTAATTATTTTAGATGACACAAACAATGCAAGTACCTCTTTCATATGCTGAGGACATCATTGGGATTGGTGGATCAAATATTGCCTACATTCGCCGCACTAGTGGAGCAATTCTTACAATAAAAGAGAGTAGAGTTTTACCTGATGAGATTACTGTGGAAATTAAAGGCACCACTTCTCAGGTTCAGATGGCTCAACAGCTTATTCAGGTGATTGTCTTCTATAATGATCTTTTCCTTCTTATTATATTCTGTGTCACGGTGCTGGTTTGTGGCTGTCTGGACTCTGGATGTGCATGTTTGGGACCTGGAGCTTGCTTATGATAGTCTTTTGATTTCCTCCACTCTTAGGTTGAGCAATTAATGTGAAGCTAGGTTCCTTTTTTCTCCAGGAAAAGGTAAAAAGTAAAAAAAAAAAAAAAATCAATTGTTATACTCAGATCTTTAAAGGTTGGTGGTACTAGTTACAGTTGCGACTTGATATGTAACCTAATCAATTAGTTGATGTATTGTTGTTTTGTTTTTATTAGTTGTATGTTTGTTTCTTTGGTAGATGTCTATCTATGATTATAAAATGAAGAATGAAATAGATTAGTTGTGTTGTGTGGCAGCTTTTATTTAACCACACAAATTGGGAATTCTTGTTTGTAGGAGTTCATTAGCAATCGGAAGGAACCGACGCCAAGTTTGTATGGGAAGATGGACACAGGATATAGTTCATATTCACAAGTAGCGGAAACCAACTACCCTTCATCTTCTTTTGCATCACATTTAGGAGGGTATGGATCTTCAAGCTTAGGAGGGTATGGATCCCCCACTGGGGGAGGTTATAGCAGCTACAGATTTTGAATGTTTGTGTGGGATGTCCCTGTAGACATATGTTTTGGAAGTAGGAATTTGAATCAGTTGAGTTTTTGATATTTTATCTTGAGTATATATGTGGAAACATGGCTGATTCTTAGAAAACTACTTGAGAAGGGGAGAAAATTTTCTCAGGGAAACATGGTGGAATGGATTCATTTCCTTTCTTATATTAATGCAACTTGAACTGGCGCTAGCATTTCCATAGGATGATTTGCATGATAAGAATGGGCTAAAAGCTTCGATGACGATGAAACCTCTTAAGGGGTAGTCACTTTTGGATCTATGGGAGCAAGAGTTGTGCTAAGTGGATGTTTGGACCGTTATTTTTATTTTCTTATATTTACTTATTTTCATTTATCTATTTGAAATAATATGATCTAATAAATTAAAATTATATATTTATTTAAATAAATTAATAATTACATATTTATTTTAATTATAATATAAGTTATATTAAATGTAAGCTTACAAGTTAGAAAGTAAATTGTTAAAATTTTCTGGGTAAAATTAATTTAAGGAGCAAGTTGCGTTTTATAGGTTTAAAACTTTTAAAAATCTTACGTAGCTAAATTCATTACTTTTTAAAATTACTTCATTACCTTATGGAACTTCATTACAAACATAGCAAAGGGTTATGGACGTATTGGGGAAAATGGACACGGAACTGTACATTTTTGTGGTCAATTTGGGGGCCTAAGTAGCTATATTATGAACATTAAGCGGCCCAGTTTAGTCACACATAATGCTGTGGAGGAAATCATACCACGGAACAAATTAAATTTACATTTTCACAATTAATTTATATTATTTTTTTAGTTTAAAAATAATAAATGTAATAAAATTAAAGAATTTTAAATATGGGTAAATTTTATATTTACTGTATTTAATAAATAAATTTAAAAAAATAAATCTTGTACCAATTTAATTAGTTGTGCAAGTGAGATGAGATTTATCCATTAATAATCTTTCATTATCTCCAAGAGCTTAGGCTTTAATAGCATCAATTATCATAATGCAATAGCAAGGACCTTCAATTTACTTTTCTTATTTATCAACAATAGCCATCCGAGAGATGTTTCACCCTTTTTAACTTAAATATTTATTTTGTTTTATATATAGAGAGAGATGAGATATATTCACTCACTGGTTGGGAATAGCCAGCCTCATTGGAAGAACAATAACATGCACTCTTCTAACCTAACATATTATACATACAAATGAGTAGATAATGATTGTAATTAAGTATAGTGTGGTTTAAGCTATAGACAATATATTAAATGCAAAAGAAGAAAAGCATACGCTAAAGACTAACGTTACCTACACACTAGTAGTAAGTTATAGAAGTAGTAACTATCCCCTGTAACCACAAGAACAAACAAAACTTTTACGTATATTGTGACATGCAACTACCTTTTTGAATATATTGCAATTGCACCCCTTTTGGAAACAATTTTATCTCACCATCTCATTCAAAATCTCTTTGTATTTTGGCTAACCAAATTAATCTATCTCCTTTATTATATTTTGAAGTGCTTCACAAGTAGCATGCCATCCCCAGCTATCGATGAATCATCTAAGATTTCCTATTATTATTTCTAAAGTGATAAATACTTGTCAACTACTTCACCATTCAAGTCATTCTTAAATTATTTTTAAAATATAATTTTCATCGAAAGATTTTCAAAATTCATAAATTTTTCGTTGAAGTTGTTTGGATGAAAAAAACACGAAATCTTTTTTTTATGATTTAAACATTAACAAAATGATTTTGAACTTCAATTACATGTCAAATGTTAATGGGTTTGCGTGACATTTCATCACATTATTAACATAACGGATCCATTGATAACCATCATGCACGTTAAGTTTGATGAGATGCAATAGCTTCAACCTCTGAATTCAGCCCTCAAAAATTCTTTCCTCTGCCATGAAATTACATTTATTTTATTTATTTTTGTCAAGTGGAAAACGATTATGCAAGCCAGCCAAACTGCTGGTCTTCACTGATATATATATAAATATATCTTGTTATACTGACAAACATCATTTTGACATAATTATTCAAACATCAATTAACTCTTTCTGTCATAACATAACTCATCTAGAAGAAAGCGATCTAACTATCCTTTTACTGTGTAATTTATATCTCTATAATTAATTTTAAAGTATCATTTTCTAAAAAAATCGAGTTCCCATGACATTTTATGATTACAAAGGAAATTCATCACTCTCTCGATCTAGTATAAGTTGCTACTGTTAATATTTCTATATGTATAGGCAATTTAATTCTCACAGAAACATACATTCAATCCTGTGTTTTCCTCGTCATGTAATTAATTAACTCTAAAATTAAAATTAGCTTTTTTTTTTTTTAATTTTTATTTGAGGACTAGCTTGGTCGTCTTTGGCAACAGGTAGACGTGATCAAGACCCCATGTATAATGAAATTATATATATAGTTGAAGTGTTTGATAAGTAAATTAAAGATGGCGATAGATGTCTACCACTGCAATATATAACTTGGTTCAATAATTCAAATTAAGCCTCTCAATCTTTGCAAAATCATAACTAACCCACCTTTTACATGAAATTATTACAGACAAATTACAATGATCACAACCTACTTAAATTAATATCACATATAATACTCTCTTATGCCTAAGGATAGAATTAGTTATTGAACATAATTTACGGGTAAAAGCTACTTATCCTTAAATTAAATTTATTCTAACTTAATAGCGAAAGCTTGCATTATAACAGCTATATGAATTTAAATTATGTTGTAAAAGTTAATAT
>CAOGCB010448009.1:0-11485 GCA_948266635.1 Cnidoscolus chayamansa | reverse complement strand
TCCAACTTTACATCCAAAACCCACTTGAGATAATCTTTTGTTAGCTTTTTGCAAGCGAGAAAAGTTAGGTTGTTTGTTTAGTGAGTGACAGGATGGTGGATACCATCAGCTTGTAGTTGATTGGCTTTGTTAGATAAGCATCCATGCCCACCTCCAAGCACTTTGCTTCATCGGATGACATTGCATGGGCTGTCAATGCAACAATGGGAATGTGAACTCCTGTTCCTGCTTCTGACTTTCTGATTGCTTTTGTTGCTTCATAACCATCCATTTTTGGCATCTGTGTTTTCAAGTAGACAATAAGTTAGAACCCTCAAACCACGAAAATTAATATACAAAGCTCGAATGATAAAAATTAATTGATATGTTCAACAAACAAACATATAAAGATACTTATCAGTTTAAGGTAGCATTTGTAACAAATTGCTTGAGATATAGCTTTGACCATCTAGAAAGCATGCTTCCGAATGCTAACCTTATGTTGATTTAAGATTTATATTATATCCAAGACAGCATCTGATTTCTCACCTGACAATCCATGAGGATCAAGTCATATGGCAGGGAATCCCGAATTTCGGTTTGTGAACCTGTATTTCCATCTTGTATGAGAGATTCTCTTCTATCCTCTTTTGTAAGCAGGCAATTTAGAGCATCCACTGCTTGTAGTCCATCTCCCACAGCAATAACTGTAGCTCCCATTTTTTCTAACATGATGGTTGCAACTCTTTGCAGAACTGGAGTATCTTCTGCTAGAAGAATCCTTAGTCCCTCGAGTGCTTTTCTTTCTGTCACAGCTTTGCAGGAGTATGAATTAGCTTTCCCTTGAGGACAACTACTTTCTGAATGTTCCTCCCTGTGTTGTGAACTTTCACTTCTATAGACTGTTGAGAAAGATGTTTGTTTGTTTTTCACCAACATAGCTGTTTCCTCTTCTGTGTCAGGCAAGTTGGCTTTGATTTGACCCGTATCCTCCTTCCTCAAATTATTTTCTTCTAAATGCATATCAGTCATTTCAACTAAACTCTCCTTAAATGTCTGATACTGTGATTGACATGTGGTCCTTCCTCTTTCCTTTTGTTTCTCTCCATGAACAAATGCATTTAGAGCATTAGAATTACTCATTTCAGGCATATCAGAATCTTCAGAGCTTGCAATGTCAAACTGAGTGGAATCAATCTCCAGACATTCATGCATATCATCATCTCTTGTTATAGCTCTCACAACATTCAAACTTTTCTTTTGTTGTTCCTTTATGACAGTTTCCAAAATCTGGATCATTTTTGCCTTGTATAGAGGTTTATTAACCATCAATATATGCCCCTTCCTTCGAAGCTCCATCTTTATTGCATTAGAAGTATCATGATTGAGCATCCAGGCAAATGTGGTTTTCCCAGAGAACATATCAAGGAAGTTAAGCTGTTCCTTCCATATATCTGTGCTCAAGTCAAGCAACCCTATATCTACAACTATGACAAATAAAGGATCCCTAACATCTTGCATATTGAGGACTTCTGCTTTTAATGGTTCACTCAGAGAACACTGAGCCTCAAAGGCACTATTTTGTCTTTTTGAGTAAAAGAGCTCCTGAAGAACTTGTGTCAGCTCATTCCACTCAGATACTCCTAAAGTGGGCAGTCCAATTTTACGCAACCATTGGGACATAATAACTCTACCCATAGAGCCATACAGTGCTAGCAGAATCTGCATTCAAAATTAAAAAATGTCAATGGCATGGAATTTAATATTTACTTTCGTACAACACCCATTCACAATTCTTTGGCCATGTATATGCATATATCTATTATAATTAGTCCAAAAATTGAAAAGGTTTGATTGTGTGTTGTGCATGCCTCAGCCATCTGTTCACTAATTCTCATCTCTTTTCCTAAGATTTTTGGTGGACAAATTAATAAAACCAGAGTTATGTTGAAATAAACTCGGTTATATTTTTACATTATGGTTTGGATGTTCTCAGTTCCTTTTTTTGGGATATGTACAGATATTGATATCTCTACCATATGACTTGATAGTATGGTGAAGAAAGGCTTTACTCTCAAAGAGGGTAGTCTTACCACAAGATTATGCCTCGCAAAATCTACTTGACAATGCTGTTCTGCAACATCTACAGTTGCACTAAGAAGCAAGTAAAGCCGCATTAGATTTCCTGGACCATTCTTCTTTACAACTTTTATTTCACCACCCATCTTGTGAACCTGCCATCATGACATAGTTGCAGATAGAAAAGATAAAGAATAAGACTGTCCTTCTAACAAATTTAGAGTGAGATTTAAAATTCATTAACACAATCTTGAAAGTTAATTCATCTGGTAGATCAGAGGTCATGGACTTGCACATTAAAGAAAACAATGGTGTACGTACTAAGGTGTGTTTATTTATTTTTTTTTTATGTAATATTGTAGAATCTTACATTTAGGGAGTTTACTTACCAAGGTTCGAACAATACAGAGTCCAAGACCAGTGCCGCCATGCCTGAAATAGAGAAATGCCAAAATTATATTTGAACCTCTAGGAATTTCAATTATTAATTTTGCTCTCTGTTTGACTGTTCAACTATGAATTTATATGCAATAAAGACTCCATGTGCATTAGTTAAAAGTTCCAGTCTAGGAACTTATGCTAGTTTGTAACAGTTTGATTCTTTCAATTGTTGAGTCATACATTGTTTTGCTACTTACAATCTAGTTGTTGATGGATCTGCTTGCTCAAAGCTTTCAAATACTGATTCCCATTTGCTTGGGTCAATTCCTGCAAAATATGGGAAACAACCTAATATTAGTTCTCCAATCAGAATGTTTACTTCAAATATTTATATAGTGGTTTCTGACATTTTCAAGGTTTATACCACAGCCTGTGTCATCAACTTCAAACCAAAGAATCACTTTGTTTTCTTTCTTAGTAGCCTTCTTTGTGTGGTTCCCATGCTGCCTCAATTTTGTCTTAAGTGTACACCGTGCTTTCTTCTGATCAAGAGGAAACTTTGTTGTATCATCGATGGTACTTTCACACCAACCACGAAGAATAATGTGACCAGCTGCAAGTTATTTGAAATGGTTATGCAAGAGAAACAAAGAAGACAGTTCTTTTGAATGCAGAAGATGCTTAATCCATCCTTCAATTTTAGTTTGACAAAAAATTGGAACTAAATTATTTGATAGGCATGGAGTTGTTTGGTTGTAAATGCACAATTGATTTACTAGCAACACTTGGTACTATAGATGCCAATCTTTGGCTCTCTTTCTCATCAAAGGCTCTAAATCAGTTTCAGCCACCTACTCCATTATTATAAATGAAACCCACCTGAAAATCTAAAACTCATGTTCTTCAACCTCAAGCTTTTCTAAAACCTACGAGAGCCAACAAATGGTCATATAATTTTAGGGGAAGAAAATATAAGGTCATTTGAATGTTATTTCTTAGTAGTGCTATTACACTTTCTATCTACAAAACTGATAATTATGTTCCCTTTTATCATTATGGCAAATGTCTATTATGAACTAGCAAAGTTGGAAATAAAAAAATATTGCTCGTACATGTAGTAAACTTGATAGAATTGCTAATGAGGTTTGCAAATATTTGCACAACTCTGGCAGAGTCTCCTCGAACTAATTTTGGCATATCATCTGTCAAATGAAAAGATATAGGCATGAGAAACAGAAAGATGAGGATAATAATATATCTATTGACATTCAAATTTTTTCTACCTGAAAGATCTAAAACAGCCTCCACATTGTGGTTAATGCATTGCACAGAGAACATATCAACAAGTCCTTCAAGTTCTCGTCCCAGGTCAAACTCAGTATCTTCCAACACTAGCTTTCCAGATTCAACCTATGAATTATTTCACAAGCCAAAGTATATCAGATAAAAATACACCTATGAGTTGTCGTATTACAATTAAAGCCGATGAATTTAAAAATTGGCTGCTACTTGTGAACTCACAATAGCAGTAAATTTAATGAACAAATATTAAAGTGGATTCTTTTAAAAAATGACAGCTATTAAGTTTGGGTTTTCACAATTCTGAATGAAACTGTAAATGGTTTACATCTTCTTCTGATTTGGAAAATGGCCGAAGCAAGATCAATACCTATGCCCTCAACACTGCATAATGAATTATTGCACCATCTAATGCGTTTATATTCCGAAACTGGCTTGATTAGTTCCATAATTGATAAAGCTACTAAAAATCAAAAGACTTGAATCTTGCTAATACCTTACCTTGCTCAAGTCTAATATATTGTTAAGAAGCCGAAGTAGAGCTGTGGAGCATTTTCTAATCTGAGTAACTGTTGCATATTGCTCATTAGTTAGACAATCATCAGAGATGAGAATATCCAGCAACCCAATCACTGCAGCCATAGGAGTCCTCAATTCATGACTGTAATACAAAACATACACAAGTATTTATTTTCCATGGGGGATTTGGACAAGTAACAATCATGAAAGTGAAACCAAGATACATGTTATTTTTACATCAAGACAGGCACATTCACTTGTTACCAAGAAAATCCATACACTTCCAGTAATCCAAGAAGGATCAACACAGGCAACAGTTGTTTCTAGGATATCACATATGAATGAAACTTTAATAAAGTGTTATCTGGTTCCAAGTACCCAATTCTGAGATTTTTTGGGCTTTTTACAAGACTTAAACAATTGCATTGAATTTTTAAGCTAAAAGAGAAAACAAAAAGAGAAAAAAGACAACATCATAGATTTTGAAGCCACTTACCTCATGTTTGCTAGAAATTGACTTTTGTAATTATTTGATGCCTCCGCTCTTCTTCTTGCATCAAGATGGCTTATCAGCTCTGCTCTCAGCTTCATTTCCTTTGATACTCCACTGGTAAGAATTAATATGCAGACACATCCAATGACTAGTATACATACAGACGCAGAAATCAATATAACCAATGTTTTGAAGGCTCTCTCATCTACCTTCCCCATTATGTATCTTCTTGGAATGATGATAACCCCCACCTGCACAAAGGGTAATCTTGCTAAATCTATAAAATATGGCAAGTGTATGAAAATCATTCACGTCTGCATTTGGTACTGTTAAAGCTTAACAAGGAAGTAGACATATGCATGCCTCTGTGACAACAGCACAGAAAAATAGATTAATACTTACTATAGGCAGTCTTTTCAGATTTAGGAAAAATGAATCGATGTAATATTGTTGGTGACCAAGCTTTGCATTCTCTATATGAACAACGTGCCCTGGAGGAAACTTATTTCCATAGACTTTCTCTAACCATTGAGCTCCCATTCGTATTATTCTATCCTCAGAGTCAACAGCCAACATAAGCTTGGGAACTGTTGTTGAATTTCTTAAGAGAGGAGCATTTGTGGAAGTAGCCAGTAAATAACCCTCTTGAGAGGTCAAATAGATGTGTCCGCTATGGACTTCAACAAGTTCTCTCATCAGCTGGCCTACACTGTATAACGCAGTGGTAACCCCTACAACAGCCACTATGGTCTCATTGGAAGCATCTCTTACAGGCAATGCTGCTGAAAGCAATGGTGAATCAGTATACTTGCTTACTGCCACATGCCAGGAAGCTACACCATCTTGCACTTCTGAAAAACTTGCAATATTGATAAGATCATCTGGTGGAATTTGGCTTGCTTTTCCTTTCTTTTCACCTGTTACAGGATCAAGTGGTTCACGGTACCAAATTGCTGAAAGGTTACCATGAATAGATTGTTCATTCCACTCTTGATGTGAGGACAACTTATTGACATCATAGGGCTCATTGCCGCTGATTGAATAATTTACAAGATTAGAGTAGATATAGAATGTACTGTTACTGCGATGATCTCTGTGGAAAGCCTGAACAAAGCCATTTTTATAAGTTATCGTTATGGCATTGAGAGCTTTGCGACTGGCAAACATTGCCCATGTTACATCCCTCATTACTTCGTACAGCTGAAGAAAAGAAGAAGCTCATAAACAGTACTGCCAAAGATCTCAAACATCAGCTTTTTTCTTAGAAATGCTATTATAAGTACCACATGAACAAAAATCTAACCTCAACTTGTTCTGCGTGAGTAGTTGGATTGCTGTATCGTTTGATTACATACTCAGAAAGCTTAACCTGGGCTGTAGTTATCTCAGAAGTAGAATTCAAAATGTTCCACATTCGTAGTATGGGGCGTTGTAGAAGTTCATACCGAAGGCCAAAAGCTAAGGTGTCCAGGGACCTTTTTGTGTAACTCCTCGTGAAATGCCATGTTAAAATGGTAAGGAGCCCAATCAAAATGGCTAGCATGACCTGCACAAAGCCATTAAGAGAATATGTATTCGTTAACCAAAAGTGTAGTTTTCTGTGTATAAATTCAATTTTCCCACAACAAGCACATAAAATAAACAGAAACTGCATAACTGTAACATTGAAATGTAACTTGGAAGAGAAGAGCTTATCCATCAAGTTGACATTCGTTTGTCTATCAATCGGAAATCTGTATTAGCCCAGTAAGTTTTTGCCTTTACTCATTGGAGTTGATTGAATATCAGAATTGGTAACAGAATTTCTACTTAATACAACAGTACAAAGAGCAGAGAGAGTGCACTAACCATGATAGCGAGACGAACCACGAAAACACTGTAGTATGATGAGAGACAATGAGTACTTGCATACTGGAAATCATCTCGTTCGACATCTCTATGGAAAATTCTTCTACCACTAGGAGTCGTGTTCCTTCTCCAGTAGCCGAAACCCAGAAATTTATCAAACGCCTTTCTCAAAAGAGGACAACCCATTGATGCCTTTATAGTTGGCGAACCTTCAGGACTTGTAGCATAGCTGCTATTTGCTTTCTCTGCCATTTCTGAAACCAGACAAAGTATTTCATCTAGGAAGAACTTATGATGCTTTTGCTTATGTACAAGAGACGAACAAAGAAAGATGCGGTGTCAGTGTGTGATCTAGAGTGGGTTGTGTATAAATATGCTGGTTCATGTGTCATTTCCCACTTTTTCAAGGCAAGGCACAAGTTCCTGCAATTTCCAAAGTGGGGAAAGAGTGGTCTTTTGTTCCTCATCCACAACAATTTCTTACCCTTTATTCATTTGCCTGAGCCTAATTCAGCAATGTCATTTTTTTTTTTTACTTGGGTAGTGGGGTGATGGTGAAATTCTGCTGTGCCAACCAAGGCCATTTTTTATTGTCTTGAAAATTCCTTGGCAAGGGTGTTTGAGGACTCCTTGGAAATATGTTGAGGTGGGTCAGGTTCGACCCACACCTCCTGTGTTTTTAAGCAGTGCGAGAAGTGAGAACCAAATAACTCTGCGCTATTATTGAGGTGGGGAAATGTCCTTTAAATTGATGGAACAGTTGAACAGTCGGCTGCAGTAATTACAAACAGTCCGGAACTCGAATCCATTCAATATACTATTTTCAACTCAAATTTTAGATATTTATGAACAACCCTTCAAAGTTCTGAGTTCTGAATAAGTAACAGATCATGGTTTTTTTATAGTAGCTGGCTCAAGTATATGAAAATACACAAATGCAGATTGATGGTTAGACTTGGCCAAATTCTTCCCCACTTGAAGTAAATTTATTAGCCATTGATAAAAGGTAAAAACAAGCTTTTGACAGATACAGAGGGAGGATCCTCGTACTCACTAAATGGGTGTAAACATGGAGGATTATGAACTCCAGTGTTTAGTGGAGTGACCACTTTGAAGGAGGTGAATTTTAAATGCAATAAAGGAAAGAGAAAGAGACAGTAGCTTTCAACTGGAAACTTCAAAAGGGGTCATTTTCATTTGTGATGATGTCCCTTTGTTTAGTCGGTTGGGTGAAATTGATGTTGGATTCAAGCCGGTGGCTGGACCTCGTTGAATTTCTCAACCTCAAACCCAAAAGGAAAGACTTTTATAAGCAAGAACGGGAAAAGCAAAGCAAATTCTAGACACCTTAAAAAGTAGAAAATATGAAGAGTGATTCTTACATCAGTGTGTATGTCTAAACGATGAAATGCTTTCATTTTACTAAAAATCATAATAGATTCCTAACAAAATTCATATTAAAAACTTATTGTGAAGTGCAAGCTAAAAGGGAAATGGGTGGTAATGGGAGAGGAGGGGGGGGGGTTGGCTGGCTTATAATAAATAAATAATGGGATTGTTGATAAGGTTAAGTGAAGAATGTGGAAGATGATGTTTAGTTAATTAAATCAGAGGGCAAAAGGTGGGGAAGGCTTGACTTAGTTTGGTTCATCCTCTAGAACAAAGCTTTTGTGAGTCCACTTCACCAATCCATCATATTCATCATCTACGTATATGGCCTCTTTCAAAAACCACCACTTCACAAGAGCTTTTGTGAGGTCACAGCTTACCACTAAATCAACATTACATAATGCCCACAATTCTCCACTCTTTCCTTCGTCCTCTGTTGCCTTCCCAATATGAGAACATAATCAACTATATATATATAAACATGGGTTGTGTGTTTACTTTGTTTTTAGGTCACTGTATAATCAGCTAGTGCCACTTTTACGAGTCTCAGAGTGGGAGACTCATCTCTTCATCGTTAATGTTCCAATCAAGCTAAAGTTTTTAAGACTTTTTTTTTCATAATGGTCACAATTTAGTTTGATTTTTTTTTTTACTATCGAATCTGGTTTTATAAAATATTCCCTCAAATTAAATATTTATGTATATATTTTAATTGTTTTTGTATAAAATTTGTTATTTTCACATAAAATGGAATGTATTATATTGATTGAATTTGTTCTTACATTTGATGTGATGTGATGTGAGTAACCTAAGGTAGAGGGTATCACTTATCGCAAAAAGGACAAATGAATAATTAAAATGTAAATACAAGTGTCAAGAAAGTTTTAAGGGAAAGATTAGTCAATCCCATTAATAATTAATAAAATCCCAGAAAAAGGTCTAAGAGGATGAAAAATTCTTTTAAGCAAGAGAGTGGTTATCTTGAAAACAAAGGCATTAAAGAATATCAACACGCAGTATACAAATATCAGGATCAGACAAAGAATCAGAAGGGGGAATGAGATAAAATAAAAGATAATATAAGAATAAACCAAAATGAGAAATGATAGGTTTTGCAAACAGGAAGAGCATTTGATTCGTTGCCTGACATTTAATATTATATGGCCAATTGGGAGAGGTAGTGGTGAAGATTTAAAGTCAGAATATTAAACAGCAAATTACATCCATAGCTTCCAACTTGGTGCTCTAAATGCAAATACTGATAATGTATAATGCAATTGCAGGACATAGACATTCTACATGTGGGTTACGCATGGCAACCTCCAAGACCATTAGGGTCCACCGCCCACTTTTTGTTTTGTAATGGCTGCGAGCAATAATAATCATATTTGCTAGCTGGACTGTGATAGATTAGGACTCCACCATTCAATAAGTGGCTGCCACAAAAATAAAATAAAAATACAGTGGTAGAGCTACTTAGATATGTTGCTGCCAAGCATCCCCATGAAGAAGGTCATAGTTGGAGGTCACAAAAAAAAACTTTTGTTGGGTTTTTTTTTTTTCTTTCTTTAATATTTGTACTTCTGGAAAAGTTTTTGAAGGTTATCCCCAAATAAACAAAGTGTGAATGGAAGATAAAATTGAAGGTATTTTATTGATGTTGATACAAGCATCAGAATAAAGGCAATTACAGTCTCAACTTTATTTTTCTGAGGAAAATGAATTTATATGATGCATGTCAATGAACATAATTTCATTCTGTCCAGCCAAACATACACCTTTCATGACGATGTAAGTATAAGCGAATATATGGAGCAGGGGTGAAATCGTGGGAAGACAATGATGTATAACTAATCCTATCGACATTCCCTTGTAAAAGCAGAAGAAACAAGATATTATTTGTGTTAATGGGGTAGAACTCGTGCTTTTAATGTTCAATAATTAGGAATCCATGATTTGATGAAAACTGACCACAGAAATTTAAAGTTGATGTTACCACCCAGAAATGTCCAAATTTATCAATTATGCCAACGCATCATTTCAAACTTCTGGATTTCTACTTTAAAAATGCCACGGGGGTAGAAAAATTTTCCCCAGAAATGTCGCAAGGCATCCAGTGAAGCTGAAGACACGTTCTACAGAACCTCTGTAAGATATACTACAGTAATTACAAAATTGACGTGAAAACAAATATATGGTAAAAATATATAAAGCTAGATTTACAAGGAGCAAATGGCAATCCAATTTGTTACAAGCTGAAGTTTTATGCAATGTTTTAAGAATATCCATCTGTAGTTATTTGGAACTCTTAGCCTTCATCTCGGCGGCAGCAGCTTTAAAAGCAGACTTCGCCAGGCTGCTGGGTTTTAAAGAACTTTTTGGATTAAGTGCTTTTCGGAGCTTAAATGCAGCCCATGCAGTCCCTATGGCATGCCCAGCAGCATCAAGACCCTCACTAGTAGCCTCAGCAGCCTGTTCACCGTATCTGCAAGAAAAAAAAAAAAAAAACATCCGATCTGATAATTTAACACTCCCATATTTATAATATTGTTTTCTTCCATCTCCACAAACACATTACATATCTATTCATTCCCTAACCAAAAGAGTACGAAAGGGCATTCAAAATTGAATAGATGTTCAGCACCAAGCTCTTACGGGCAGCAAATTATGCCTATCTAATGTCCAGCTGTTAAGAAATGGATGTGAACCTATCAATCAGTACTAGCCAACTTATGAAAATGAGGTAAAAGGCCAGGATTAGTGGCTGTCAACATCCTCTAAAAGATAAAGAGCTAGGTTTAATAAGTTCCCAACCTCCTGTAAGGCCCAAATGCACAACGATGCACACCGATTCATTCTCAGGTATTGGTTGGTATCGCCAATTAGCCATGGAATACATTTTCTATTTCCAATTTTCTTCTAAATTTCTTGGTCTTTCAATTTTTATTTTCCAAGTGGAAAATAGGGTAGCTAAACCATGTATATTTTTCAAATTTTTCAAGCGAATTTTCTATTTTCCTTACATCAGATATTTTACTTGACCTATTTTTGGTTACATAAGACCTATTTCATTGAAAATATTAATTAATTTAATTATGAACATAGCAAAAGTTTCACAACATTATCACCTAAATGTTTTTCTTTTTTTCTTACCAATCTAAAGATGCATGGTAAACCTAAAAACTGCTATGATAATTATAAAACAATTTAATGTAACATTTCAAATTTGACCCAAAAAAAAATCATATATCAACAAGCAAGTTTTTTTTAAAAAAAAAAAAAAAAAAAAAAAAAAAGAGTTGTTCAATTTAGCTCGGTCTGATCCTTGCTTTTGATTTGAAACAAACTTAGCAAGTCTTATGTCTTAATTTGGAAATTGATTAATAAAGAACAGATATTTCATTAATAACACTAAATCAAAGAAAATTTTAAAAGAAAACCTTATTGACATTGACATTTGAAACCCTGAAGCAACGTACAAAAGTTAAGAATGCACAG
>CAOGCB010447981.1:22500-38130 GCA_948266635.1 Cnidoscolus chayamansa | reverse complement strand
AAGGATGAAATGGGTTTTCTTTTATTTTTCTTGGTCAATAACTACAAAAATGACAAATTCCAACTATTGATTTGATTGATTGATGAGAATTGCGTCGCGACTTAATTTGGATTGAAAATCTATTAATATATCTTTAATTCTATCCATAATTATTTCGAAAAAAAAGTTAGAATGCCTTTTTGAGAAAGGATTTGAGAAAGGATGAGATTAGTATAATAGCTGTACGTATAGTAATTAATTTGCACCTCTTAGGGTTTAATTCAATTAAGAACTTATTATAAAAAAGTTTTCCTGGTCGGGTCAATAAGGTCATGAAAAAACAATTCCATTTTTTTTTATTTCTTATTTTACGTGCGCCTGGACTAATTCATGATTTTCTTTTAGTCTTCCTGGGGTTAGGTCTTATATTAGGAGGTCTAGGAGTAGTATTACTTACCAACCCAATGATTTTCGAATATAGCTGGATAAGGGGAGTCAAGATAGGGGTTCAAATGCCCCCGGCACCTACCACCGAAACCAAGATGGAGAAGGCGCCGCCCCGGACGGAAGATCCCTCTTCGTGAATAGAAATTGACTCTTTTTTCGTCGGTGCGCTCGTTCCGGATTGCTTTGTACCGCTCAGAAAGAACGATTAGTAAAGAAAACTTATATTATGCCATTTTATGTGATCGGAAGAGTAATCCAAGCAGGTATGACACCAATCATTGTAGATTGAGTATTATGATCGATGATTAGTAGAAGTATGGACCGGTCTAACAGATGAACCGGAGAGTAGGGAGGTAAAGGCAGGGCCCTTGTCATGGTTAGTTTGGGCTTGCTTCCATGATAAGGGGAAGGGGCCCTCATTGTTATCTTCAAAAAGAGAAGAGCTATACTAAAAGCATGATAGTTCCACCGTGATTGCACGAGCACGATGAAGATCTCAATCATTAGAACGACTCTTTTCTGATTCGAATTGAATACGTCCCTTTTTATTCAATCGCTTTTGAAAACATTCTATTAGAGAGGGTACTTTCTTTTCATAGATTTGAATGAGTCTTTATTTAAGATCTCTGTCCTTTGGTTTATATTTCAGTATGAACTGGTTAGCTCTATCGCGTAGAATCTTTCTAAAGAAAGCAAGGCATTCTCCATTTCTGCTATTGTGTAGCCACAAGTAGTGGGGAGCACAACCCAGAGGTTATGAAATATGAAATTCCTAGTCTCAGCTTCATGCTGGCCTGTGGGCTTGCCTGAAGTTGGTTTTCTATTCTATGGGCTGGCTGTCTTCTATGCATGCTTCTGTCTTCTTCGGTCGAAGAAGTCTTCTAAGAAGAAAAGTGAAAAGTCTTTTAGCCTAATTCGTCTTCTATATTTATCTTATATGAGTTGAGTTCAACTATGTAGTATCCTTTCTTTTTTCATCTTCTTTTTTGGTTAGATAGTCAAATTAATACATAGTAGTAAAAGAGTCTTTGTCAGTACGGAAAGCTAGTCTGATTATTTTTAAGAGCCCTATTTTTGCCTATTACTTTCTTTTTTGATACTCCCTTCGCGGATCTCCCCTCTTATCCAATCAACCAACTGTCCCAGGCCGGGAAATAGCGTTCCCGGAATAAGCTTTCGCCGCCCCTAGCTCTTAGCTCGACTGTCTCCTTTTAGTCAGAGGTAAAAAAACTGGAATTCGACATCAATGGAGAAGAAAGCAGACTTGTTCGCTCACTCTTCTTGCCAAAGTGATTGATCTCTCTTTATTTTCGGACTGGTATTCCCGCCGAGGAGACCCGCCCCGACCTTGATTAGCTCACTCTTTTCTTATGCCGCCGTCCACCTGCCCTGGTTGGCAACCTGCTTTATATCATGCGGGGGACAACCACCTTGTTCAGTCATGAGCTGATTGGCTTAACGACCGTTGTACCCATAGTGGTACTTAGGATTCAGGCATTCCTTTGGCGCTTCCCATTTATGCCAATAGGAAAAAGTAGTCGCATGCTTCCCACTGCGACTCACTAGCCAAATGAATAGTCCTCTCCATTGGGAGTCCCGACCCCCTATCTAGGTGAGACTTCCAGTCTGGTGCAATCCCCGGGCCTGGAGTACACTCTTAAGATGACTTTCTTCAGGGGACTTTCCTGAAGGTTTTCTCGTAGCTAATCTCTCATTTCACCTTCTAGCGCGAAATTCTGTTAAGGAAAGCGCTGTGGCGCCCTTCATCGGGTAAGCCCAAGAGAAATTCGTTTTATAAGGGGACTCAATCAGTGCCTTTATAAGTAGGTCTGATTCCTCTGCCGAGCCTCTTAGTAGGTCTAAAGCGGGGTCTTCCGCTTTCCTTCAGCTTCAGAGGTCCGAGGGGTCCTAATTCGAGGAAGAGTGGGTTATCAGATTCCATTTTTAGGTAAGATAGGTCTTCCGATTCTATTTTCAAGGTTTTAGGATCCGCCGATGACTGTAACGCGGAAGCCGAAAATGAGAGCACATTCAGGAACGAGGTTGGAAGAACTTGCCGTAAGACTTCCGCCTCTAATCCATTAATGAGAAACAGACAACTTGACGTTGTGAATATAGGTTATAGGCCCCTCTTTCTTCCCTAACGCCCCCCCAAAAAATATATAGAACTCGCAGGTGTGGATTGGATTTCCTATATCTATATCTCTTTCCAAAGTCTTGTAACTTCCCTCTATCTCATTAATGTTAATGGATTAGAGTCTATGTTCAGTATCTAGACGATCTAACCCTTTCATAGGGGGCATACAATTCATATTTTAAAGTCAAAGTCTTCTCGACATGCTATGCAAGGCGGTAGTGCTTAAAGGCGGCAAGTGCTACTTCCTTCCATGGTAGTTCCTTTCTTTCACGGGAGCCTCCTTGGGCGTCGTCAGGCAGGCCCTTTGCTTGTGTTGTGGGGCTTCCTAAATACGAAGCGGAGGGCTAGTCGTAGTACATCGGTATCGAGATGGAGTAGGGATATTTTATAACTAATTCGTGGGAGGGGGGCAGCGAGATCTCTCCTACTTGAATCTACCGGTTCGCGCTTGCCTAACAAGTTTGTCTTCGATCAATACACACTCGACTCCGAGCACTAGCGGGTAGTGCTGCAATTCTACAAGCCGGCCCTCCTCGTGGTAACCGTTGAGGGAGATCCCCGAAGTGATCCGCGGCAGCTAGTCACTCCGCTTAAACATTCTCCATTGATTAATGAATCAAGGGAGGAGTTACCGGCCGGTACAAGAAGGTATCCCAATCTCTTCCTCTGTATTGAGGGGCACCCGCATAGCCAGTCCGCTCAGGAAGTCAGTTTCATTTGGCGGTATCGTATAAAAGAGAAAGGCTTCATTTAGGAGCGCTGTTTTCATCCAACTAGAAATATCTTAAGAGAAGAAAAACAATAAATCGTTTGGATTCGAGGCGAAACCCTTCTCCGCCGTTACGAAGTTCTTCTGCTCTCATCTTCGAAAAGGAAGGCTAGAGTAAGGGGGGACTTAGTCTCGTTCCCATAGTTGCCCCCCAGAAACTGGGTTTAGGAATTGTCCACCTAAGCGCCCTGAAGAGCAGTGTCTCAATTTCAGCGCACCAACTGAGAGATACACTAAATGTATCAAAGCTCAATCGAAAAAAAGAGCAATCAAAACTATTGATTGCCTTACGTTACGCTCCCGGGACTCCTCGGCACAGGGAGTACGGGCCTTCATCTCCAGGAGAAAAGCGCCGAGTGCGCGGGCGCAGCTTTCGACAAAACAAATTCATTCATTCTCGAAGTTATGGCGGAATGCAGCAAATCCCCGGCCGTGCTGGTTCTTCCCTCCACACGTTCTCAAACCGATCGATAAAGTGAAGTACCAGAGGATTTTTCGGGATTTATCTTTCGGAAGAAAAAGATTGAAATGAGATTCAAAAAGAAAAATTTTTCTTATGAAATGTTTATTATTATTAGCGTTGATAGCTCTCTTCTTTAAAGCTTATGCCGTAGAAGCTGACATCAGGCTATTGGCGTTTTATCTGCATCTTCTCGACCAAGACCCGGAAGGGGTTCGCTTTGTTTGGGATGAACTCGCAAGGACTCGACCCGAGGACTTCCCTCGTAGAGTGGCGTCTTTTATAAAACTCTTTTCTCTCAGTGGAACTAAAAAAAAAGAGTTTGAGCTCTTTTGGCTTACTTTTAGCCACGCGGGGCGGCTATCCGCATGTGTCCCAAAGTGACGTCCATTTTTTGGTAATGGGTATACTCGAGAGAAAAGTTTTGAATTAAACCTCTCCTTATACGCGGGTCATGGACTCCTTTTTTGTTTAGGACCCCCTTTCTACATTCCATTTTTTATTGAGCCTGGTGTGGAATCACCATCATTACACATGAATTCTTAGTATGGCTGCTGGTCTAGCGATCCCTCCTAGCCGCCGCCTAGAGTGCAGCCTGCCTGCTGACTGCGGAAGACCGTTTCGTAAGTAACTTAGTGAGTGCTTTCTAAGAAGGGCTTGGTTTGGAAAAAGAAAATGAAATACGAACAACCGCGCTGGTCGTAATAGAAAGACTTTCATGCTAGTTCTTGCTCCAGTATGAAAGTTCCATTTCAGGGAAGGACAACGTACCATGATACTTTCTGTTTTGTCGAGCCCTGCTTTGGTCTCTGGTTTGATGGTTGCACGTGCTAAAAATCCGGTACATTCCGTTTTGTTTCCCATCCTAGTCTTTCGCGATACTTCAGGTTTACTTCTTTTGTTAGGTCTCGACTTCTCCGCTATGATCTTCCCAGTAGTTTATATAGGAGCTATAGCCGTTTTGTTCCTATTCGTTGTTATGATGTTCCATATTCAAATAGCGGAGATTCACGAAGAAGTCTTGCGCTATTTACCAGTGAGTGGTATTATTGGACTGATCCTTTGGTGGGAAATGTTCTTCATTTTAGATAATGAAACCATTCCATTACTACCAACCCAAAGAAATACGACCTCTCTGAGATATACAGTTTATGCCGGAAAGGTACGAAGTTGGACTAATTTGGAAACATTGGGCAATTTACTTTATACCTACTATTTCGTCTGGTTTTTGGTTCCTAGTCTTATTTTATTAGTAGCCATGATTGGGGCTATAGTACTTACTATGCATAGGACTACTAAGGTGAAAAGACAGGATATATTTCGACGAAATGCTATTGATTTTAGGAGGACTATAATGAGGAGGACGACAGACCCACTCACGATCTACTAAAGGGCAAGTAGCTTGATTGGTTCGAATCCAATTCGTGAGATGGCAGTGATCTTTAGTGTAGAGTGAGTCCCTCCACCCTCTTTTCTCTTATGACTTATCTTATGATAGGGGATAGTGTCCTATAGTGTTCTTAGTGGAAATATGCTACTTGCTAATAGCTATAGTTGGAAATAAAGTATGCTTCCCAGGATCGCACGTACCCGGGTAAGCAAAAATTCCTACAGGGGCTTACGACTGCATGGGCTTAGCTTAAGACTGGCACTCTATAAGATTGCTGGGAACTGGACTAGAGCTATAAGGTAGCTTTTTTCTGGCTGAATTGCTCGTATAGAAAGTATTCTATTCTATCGCTCACATGGAAGAGAGCTGGCAGGAGCTTACTAAAGCGATTAGAAAATAGGCTGACTTCCGGGATGAAATTGAATTCGATCGATAGCGATTGGGAGAGGGAAAGCAAAAGGGGAATTTTTTTGACTCTACTGACTTTGAGAGGGCTGAAATCACTTGTGAAAGTGGAGGGATTTACTGGTTTCACACAAAAGCCAGGAATGAGATAACTCGATCTATTGGGGGAGTAGTTTCCTTTAGGCCGATTTTGATCCCCTTTATACGTTTACATAAATGTTGAAAGCTAAGAGTCTTTCCTGGTGGGAGGTGCTGTGAGCAATTCAGTCTTGAAGTGACTTTCTAGTTTCATTCCCAGAAAGTAGACCCCTATTTTCCTTACGTAAGGGGAGAAGGGCTGAGTGCCGGTGAAATGCTTTTTGAGACTGACCCCGCTCAATCGAAATTTCTTTAGGCAAGATCCCACGTCCGAGAGTCTGATTCTGCTTTGACCCTTCTCAAGGAGGGAGGCCACCAAGGGAGGTCTTTGCTTGCTTTTCCTGTTAGAGATGCTAGTCTTTTTGTAAAAACTGCTCTGCAAATGTTTTCAGGAAGAAGAGAAGACGGTGCTCTTTCATCAGCCCTTTGGCTATTTACTTGCGATAAAAAAAGACTGAATTGACCCGAGCCAAGTAGTTCGGCTAAGCCGGAAAGAGTTAGATCCTCTTTGAGATGAAATGCGGCAATGTCCTAATCAAAGCAGGCGCAAGGTCAATGATTTAGCTCAAGGCTCTTCTTCTTGATAGCATTGGTCTCGGAAGGCCCTCGCTCTAAAGGGGCAGCTTGATGGCAGCTATCCTGCTCTGTCTGAGAGAATTGGAATGGAATTGGTGAGGTTCGCTAGCTCTTTCTTTTGAGACGAATGAATGCCGAAGAAAGGAAGGCGGTCGTGATAGGGAAAGGCCTTGCCTTATTACCAGGAAAGAGAAAATGGGCCAAATCGCCTGCTAGAGAAGAAGCTCTTAGGGAATCGATCTAGACTAGATGAGATGCCGGTGCCATTAAACTAGCTGCCAGAACGAGTTCAAGAGATGAGGATCCAGGTAGTTCAGTCACCCTCGGGGGAAAAAGAATTCCATTCACTTGTTTAACTGCTAAGAAGAATAGCTTTTCTCTTTCGACTGGGAACTGCTTACCTTTGGTGCTTTATATTTATATAAGTAGTAGTTGATCCCGTAGAGGCAAGGGCGAATCGAGTTAGCATCCCGCCATTCATGCCATGCCTTGTCAGCTAGGCTAGTTAGCTAATTCCTTCCAAGACAATCGATTCTGCGATGATGCGCGTAATCGATCTCTTATTAGCTTATTCAAAAGTCATTTCTAGAGGAATGGGTCATGGAAGACTAAGAGAAGAGAACCTGAAATGAAAGGTCAGATAGTGAAAGATGAACAAGAAGCCACAACTCGAAGGCTAATTCATGCTTTGCCAATGAGTGATGTGATTATTTTACTTAATATCCCAAGTTAGGAAGAAGATCACAGCTTAGCCCGCCACAAAGCGATTCAAATCTCTTTTCCATAGGCGCTAACTCTTACTTAAACAGCTTCGCTTCCTTGGTAGGCTAAGAGCCTTTACTTTATTCTAGCCTAAGCCAAGGGGATGTTAGCTCTTCTATGAAAGTTGAGGCTAGCCTCGCCTGTCCAAAACTCTTTACCCCTAATGCCTTCTATGAGTGATGGTGCGATAAAGACTGATTAGAGATCACGGGCAGAAGGCAGGTCTCAAACTGTCGGAGGTGCAACTTAAAATACGGAATATCCGGTGTTACAACCGATTCTCCTATATTAGCTAGTCGAAGATGGTTCACCCAGACTTGAATCCTATCCTATTCTAATAGTCCCTAAATTCTTATATACCTCATGCCATTTTACTCCAGTTGGTGATAAATCAGCTGGAGCCATGATGAAATCGAGGCCAGAGTAACCACCAGATATCCAATTGGAAAAATCTTCCGATTGAACCTTTCCTTGCAGTACCAAAGGAACTGAAGAAAGAGTCCAATCAGCTGCTAAATCGTACAACTTCCATAAGACACCGAACTTCACAAGATTTTCATCTCGCAAAGAACGACGCCAATTTGTTGCACAGATAGGAGCCTTGAAGAAATCTTCAAGGGATACTTCATTAGATAACGCAACCGAGGCATACCAATGCCACCATAATAGCCAGGACTTCATCCAATTATAGATAAGAGTCCTTTCATTAAAGTACATGGCAGGTTCGACAAGAACACCATCAGGGATTACCTTAATCTCTTTTGGCTTCATCTCCTTACGAAGATAATCAACCATCTTGCCTTTTAAATATGGATTCATAGGGTAACCCCTACAAAGCCAAAATTCAAAAGGTAATTGATTTTGTCTATCGGATGATAGCTTATAAACAGCTTGAATTCGTTCCCAGCGCTTACTCTGAGAAGTCATTAAGCGTGCCCTAACACGATAACCAGCACCGCCCAAACGCTGAAGTACATTGATCGAACACTTGTACTTAATGCCAATTTGAGCGAGCGATACCGTGTTTCGAACACATAGAAGGGATTTCAGCGATACAGGTGATATATCAACCTGCATACGATTAATCCAAAACTTCTTAGCAAATTCGATGCAACCAGTATCTGATATAATCGATTTAGATTCAGATATGGAAACACCAAGATCTGCAAGAAGACTTCTCTAATTCATGGCTACCTGTTTATCAGTGATAACAACATCATCACCTAAAACAGCGTATTCCCTGAAGGGGGTTACTCTACCTGGCTGCGCCAACTCCGCTGCCAACCATATTACCATATGATGTGACAGTGCGAAGAGGGACCAAGAGCCAAGGTACCCAAGTGGTTGACCAGTAGCAAAGTTAGTACGATATGTACCCTTTACTAGTGGAGAACACACCATAATCGAGTTACAACCAAGGCCACTAACAAGAACTGCATTTGCATATTCTTTTCCAAAGAATAATGCAAACATAGTGAAGATGACCGGAAGAGGCCATCTATCTGTTGCGCTCTTAAGATCAAAACAATAAGTATTTGTTGGAAATCTACGAGCCAACAACTTGATAGGAGCAACTTGGTCGAAAGTACCATCCATAGGTATAGTGGATAGTACCTTCATAGCCCAATCATGGACTGGTGCTAATAATCTTTGCTTAAAGTAATTACATATAACAAAGATTCTTCGCTTACCGGCTCCTGAGAGGGTCTGTGCCAGCCTACCTGTAACCATGGGGATATAATAATAAGCTCTAGTGAAATAGTCAAACACAGGTTCGGCTATCTCATTAAAGTTACTAATACCATCATGGATAGCTATTCTACAAGTTGGATGATCGAAGGGATAAATAACCCAACGATCCCAAAGTGCAGAAATAGGGATAGGAAACACTTTTGTTAGGGTCATGTCCGAGCTGCGAATATTATCCATAAAAGCAGCAAGTTCATAGATCCAACATGAAAATATGTTAGGATGTTTTCGAAGCTTTTGATTAACTAATCGAAAGTCCGATTTCGTCAAAACAACATTATCATTCAAAGGTGTTGACTTCCAAGTAGGTTTCCACTCAAAACCTTGATAAATAGGAATTGAATGGACGGACGGGAGATAAGTGTGAATCAGTTTGTCACCATAAACAGTTATAAGTGACAAAACTTTTTCAAGTCCACTTCTATTTACGGCTTGAGTATCTATAGAATCAAACAATGACTTCGAAACTTTCTTAGCCATTGGAATAATTTTACAAATACCGAACCATGATAAATAGATTTGAACCCATTTATCACTCCGAGAATCGCGCCTCCTGATTATCTTTCTAATATAGGGAGGAATAATTCTTGGAATACCCGTTCGGGTCAAAGACACCGATGGAGAAAGAGAATCTGATTTATTAAAACTACCAGCGTAATAACGCTGAATAGAAATACCACATTGTTTTAAATACAATGAAGTAAATAATAAACCTGATTTTCTAACCATCTTCAGAACCACTCTTGCAAAAGATATTGCAGCGAGGCCAGCTTCAACAGAAAGGCATGAGGAGACGATTAAAGGAACTCTCAAGATGAGCCCCTTTAATCGACGAGTACCTTCAAAATCCTATTCTAATAGTCAACAGCGGAAATGCGACATAGTGGAGATGCTTCTCAAGCTTGATCTTACTAAGGCTTATGACCGTCTGGATAGGTCTTTCCTAGAAGCTAAGCTGCGCCGAAATGCTTTGGTTTTGCTCCCTTCTTTGAAGAGAGAATTTTGGAATGTGTGCCGACTCCTTCTTGATCTTTATTGATCAATGGGGCTGGGTTCTTTTCATCCTCTTAGGGTTCCTTCGCCTCTCCTCTTCTTTTAGAATTAACGAAATCAAGAGGTTAGTATTATATAAATATAGGAAGGCATAATACTAATATGAATGGAAGACTACGAAAACTTTCTTCTTGTTATGCTTCTCTTCAAGCTGAAGCCGAAGGCGTAGGCTCTGAAAGAGTAGGATACTAGTAACGAATGATAAAGGAATAAAGAAAGATCTGACTAATCAAACTAAAGAGAAACTTATAAAGATACCAAACAAACACCCGTTGCTTATCGGGAACAGGTCCTAAAGCGGGCTATAAAGGCTATAGAGGTTACATTTAGCTATGAGTGAAGTCCTGCCTCAACTAAATAAGATTTCAGACCGCCCCCCCACAAAAGCAATTACGAAAGAAATGAGAATCTGCTTTCATAGTTTTCAGGGATCTCACTTTCAGGCGTGAAAGCTTCGAAGTCTAGTTCAGTCAGTCACTTTTTTGCTGTGGAAATGATGGAAGTGAAAAGAAGAGAAGAGGTATGAAGATGCTCTACCTATTTTATTTTGTGAAATGCCGAAACAGTAATCAATTCGTTTTTCGGGAGTAAAGAAAGGAGATGGCAAAAGTAAGGACTTGAGTGAGGGGCCTTCGATGATCAGCCATCAGCCGGTAATCCACCATAGGAGAAGTTGCAAGCGGGTTCTCAGAAAAAACCGTAAGATAGAACTCGGAAGTCACAGACTGTCTAAACGATGAAGTAAGCTTTTTCAGTAGAGGTTTGATCCCTGCACCCAAACAAAAAAAAAGTATACTCGAAAAGATAAGGGCGTTTAGGAGTTTATGCCAATAAATTAAGCTTTAGCTATGGTGAAAGCGTTGATGGATTCATCTCTTCCCGGAAGAAGCCCAGGCTTTCTATTCTATTTTTTTCGCTACGAAAGACGTCTAGGGCTAAGTTTCACTCTAATCGTAGAACTGCAATAGCACCATAATACTTACTGCACCCCTTTCTGAAATAAGGTTCCAGATCTTAGCCAAGAACACCAACGAAGAAAGTCGACTGCAAAAGCTTCTTCTCGAATTTCCTCATCGTCGAGATCTTTCTACTACTGAACTACTCTACTCAAAGGCTCTCTAGCCGCTTCGAAAACTAGGCGAGTGGAGTGAAACGAGCAGTCCCTTCTCGACCAGACGAAGTAGATTCCATTCAGGCTTGGCTTGACCTTCCTTAAGTTCATAATTCAGTGTGGTGGTAAGAGTTTTGGGTTGGGGTTTTGAGCCTTCAAAAGAGATTGCATTGACGCAGATGGGGACGCAGTCAGGTTATTGGCAGCTAAGCGTTATAGCTAGTCAGTAGCCTCTTTGCTCGCTTTTATGGCACCGGTTAGGAAAGAAAGCAGCTTATCCTATATACATCTATATAAATAGGATCTACATAACATGTACAAGAGAAGATAATATAGCATCCATGCTGCATCTTTGACCTGTGCTTTTATCTTTCCTGAATCAAGGAAATAAGGCTAATTCTTGAAACCAGGGGGAAGGTAGGCCTCAATTAGCATTAGATAGAGTTCCTTTTTAGCAATATAGCAGTCATTGAGACATTGATTGATCAACCAATGAAGGAAAATCCGCTACGCACCGCACCTTAAGCGCTAGAATGAATCCGGAAATAGGTTTTATAGCCTGTTCTTTCATTTCTATAAGCTGTAGAAGGTAGTACTATCTGGCAGCTTAACTTTGATGCACTGTTCTTAACCATCAGTCTTCAGTTTCTTCTGAGCCCTCTCGCTGGACTTCATCTCTTCCTTCATTAAGTCCTCCCAACGATGCCCTAAATCTCAATTGAAAGCTCTCCCTTACTCTTTTTAGTATGGTTTTCGATCTGTAAAGGTAGTCTTGCTCTGTGCTCTAACTCTCAAATGTTGTAATATGGCTTTTCTTCTGAGAATCATTCATGCGTGGACTGCTTCAAGAAGAAAAGGCTCACTCTTAATGGGGCTGAGTTATCGTCAAGATCCAAATTCTATTTTGGCTAAAAAAGCAGATGCAGATGATCGTTTCTTTCGCTTTCGAGTGCTTTTATACTATAAACGAGTATAATATTTGTTTGGCTAGTAGAATTAGAGAGCTAAACTGTTCGGCAAAGCAAGGCAGAGAAATGGAGTGGGAAGATAAATGAACTCTCGCACAAAAAACTGGCACTGGGGAATCTAAATCTAACTTACTCGATTCCCTACCGCAAGCGTGATAACGAATTTTCCAACCAAGGAAGGGATATTTGCTGGCTTGGAACTCACGCTATTTAACGACGAGTTATGGAATACCGCCTGTGAGAAAGTCAAAGTAAGTACCAATGATTGTGTAGCCATATTTTCTCCTATCGGAAAGGTTTGATACAATTTTTTTTTTTACGCCTTTATAGTTCCATTATTCCCATTGCCTAATTGCCTAAGAAGTAAGCCAGACTATTATCTTTCTCTTATTTTTCTAGAAGAAGAGAAGAAGATCAAATGACGAATGCTTGAAGCTCCTGTGATATGATATAAAGTTGCACGATTCAAATGGACGGCTATTAGTATAATCTTAAGCCAAAAAGACCTACTTTCCTCGTTCAAATCAAATCCGGGAGTGAATCTAGCTAGGGCGCCCTCGTAAGGCCTACTTTCTGGTTCTGGACCACCAGAGTAGCTTTTCCGTGGAATAGCCTTTATCTCATCGCCAATGGCCGGGCTTGGAAGCAAAGGTTGGGAAGATATTCAAATAATAGGATTGATTCCTGCCCAGCCAGCTCATTTTCAAACATTCTATTTTAATACATTAGATGAGAGTTAAGCAAATGAGTTTTCAAGCAGGCTCTTTACAGCAGTCTATTCTCTTACTTAGGCAAGCCCGCCAGTGAGAAAGATGAATTAATCCTGTGAGTTACTTTACAGCAATCCTAAGCTCATCCCCTGCTTTTAACAAAGCAACTAGATTAGAATCTTCTCAAATTGTTGAAGTTCTAGTGTAGTGCTAAGCCCTTCCCAGCCAAGCGAACATAGTGCATAGGCGGTTTGAGATCCATTGGAGTTGTAGTCTCTTTTGGAGGGAGGATATCTTCCTAGATATAATTCTTCTCCATCTGGCTATGGCGCAGTTTCTTATGGCCGAAGTGTTTTTACTCCTATTTTCTTACATATCTAGTCTTAAGATGAGCCCACTCAATCGCAGAAAAAAGGTAAGGTTGTAAACCGGGCAGGCAAGGAAGATTCACATGTGACAATATATTAAGTTCGGTTTCCATCAGTCCCTCGAAGTTCCTTTTGAATGGAGGAGATATGGAGCGCTACTCTACTCTAATGTAGCACTTCTAGAGCATGCTTTGGAATAATACTTTAATATGGTTTTTAGCCCTTTCCTCCTTCCAGATATTCTAAAAACTAATAAAACTAAGCAGAGCAGGTGACTGGTCGGTGCAATTCCCCATAGGGTAGGTCAAAACATTGGTTTTGACAACAGAAAGATGCTAAAATTGCCAAAGTGTCATAGTCCGAAAATTTATCCCCTCCGCTTGTGATTTCGATAGAGAACTAAAGGTAGGAAGACCAGAATGACATGACTTGATATAATAGGCAAGAGCAAATACAATTCGAGGAGCAGAATCTGGATCTATGATCTTGAATCTTTTGCTTAGCTTAACGAGAAGGGGCGGATAATCTACTATGAAATTCAAATTTCAATGTGACTCCGGTATTCACCATCCGATGCATTACTCATTTCAACTTAAATGGAATGATTTGATGAATGGCGTATAAGATTGTTCTTCCACTACGGACTTGGAAGCTTGGTCTTCCCTTCTCACCCAATGGAGAGGATATAGCTATGCGTAATAATTTGGATACAATTGAATCACATTGTGAAAGAGCATTTCGAGAGGCAGAGTAAGGTTTTTAAAGTAATTCCATTTTTGGTACGCCAACTCACTCTCTTTATCTGTTCACTCATATGGGTGGTTGGGGCGGGAAATGATATAGCCAAGATGGTTGTACAATGAGTTATTATTATACTTAATATCCCAAAGGAAGAAGGTCACAGCTTAGCTAGAAGCTATAGAAAGGGGTTCCAGACAATTCAAAGTTGTTCTTTTTTACTATACCTTGGCTTATAAAAATGAGAGTTTCGGGGACCCCAATGAGGAAGATACCCTTTCCATAAAAGAAAGACCAACCCAATCTCGACGAATAAATGTGCGCAACTGCATCAACAATGTCTTCTTCTTGCTGCAAAGGAAATGCATGAGTGAAAGACTATTTCAGAATTCAGAAATCTTTCTTTTTCGTAGAAAAATGAAACAATCTTATTCAAGCTTTCTGGACGTCTTTCTACGCGTAAAGCTTTAGATTCATAGATCGGTCGTTCCAGATGTGATGTTGCAAGCCGCCGATCCGCGCAACCAATATCTGACGCGAGGCCAGTTCTTCTTTATACGATTACGATAAAGATCGAGCCGATTAGTATTAGTAAGCCTTGCCCTGTTGATACGCTAAAGCATAGCAGCTCGAGAACTCACGAACTAAAGATGCTACGTGACGCTTCATATGCGGGCCAGCCCATTATGATTATGGAAGGCTCCTTTTTTATTTGCTTGATGAGTCAGGTTCCGCCCATTCGACTGGCAAAGTTCATGAGCTGGTGTTCTCTAAGTGTACCAAGTCTTATGTACTCTAGCAGTAGTGGGCGAAGCAAGGGATGGAGCTAGTTTAAAAGGGAAGTCCGCTCCTTTAATACCAGTAGTCCGAAAGCTTTAGTCAGAAAGGGAAGTCAGGAAGATCCAAAATATCTGTAACAGGAAGTCGTGTAAGGCGGTGGTGTTCTCCTTTGTTCCTCTGTCCTAGTCATTTCGTGGTCTAGTGAGCCCTCTTAAGCCTCTTCTTCGTAATCAAGCCGAAGCAAGGATGATGCTAACCTATAAGTGTAAAGAAAGGATAGTCTTTCTAATCTTTATAATCCCTATTGAATTGGGACCTATTGGATTACCTCAGCTAACTCTTCATAAAGGCTTAAAGAAAAAGTAAGTAATTAATCCTATCTTTCTTTAGTCGGCTGTAAAGGAAGCTCAGTAGAATATGCCAGAAAGCAAAGCCAAGAGGGTCCAAGATTGCTTCGTCGAATGGGCTGGCTGGGACGGACATCGATCTTCGCTTCTACAAGGCCTGATCGACTCTTTGTATAATCCTTTTCTAAAGGGATCCGAAGTGGGGTGAAATCGGCCTAGACGAAATAATGGCTTTTGTAGAGGCGCGTAAGCGAAAGAAAAAGGGCTCCCTTGGTGAAAGGAAGGAAGGGAAGGGCAGTTCTGACGAGTCCTCGGCAAGAACTTATGGAGATGGAGCCCGCGGTTTAAGAATTCCTAAAGAAAGACCCCTTGCGCCATCCAGCTCTCCCAACTACAAAGAGAAGACAGCCTAGCGCTACTGCTACTAGGCAAGAAGAGCTAACAGCTAATACATTCTTATCTCTCCTAGTGATCTACGACAACCCCCAGAGCAGGAATGAAAACCTTTCTTGGGGGATCCAAAGCCCATTCGCCTAGCAAGAGGAAGAGCAAGACCGGAGAGAGAGAATTAGTTAGAAAATATCCTAGCGTGCTCTAAACCTACAGTCAACTAGCTACTTGCCTCAGGTAGCTTGTCTCCTGAAAGAAGCGTGCCCCATACCTACTACCAAAGGAATTCTTAAACGTCCCTCCATTCCAGACGAGAGAGCTCAAGTCTGATTAGCCTGATCCACCATCTCGAA
>CAOGCB010447981.1:0-17500 GCA_948266635.1 Cnidoscolus chayamansa | reverse complement strand
AGTGCCTGGTAGAACTGTAAATAGAAAGAGTCTCCATACACGGATATGGGCTTCGTTCCCTTCCCTGTCAGATTAGATAGCTATATTCTTTCTTCTTTCTTTCCACCTATTTAAAATAAAAAGAATTGGAACTTCCCTTTCTGTGTAGTCCTTCCCTTCAGTCAGTTTCAATGGAATGCTTATAAGCTAGCTTGCCCGGATTGCTACTAAAGACTCAAATCGTGCTTCACTAGTTTTTCTTGACAGCAGAGATGTCAATAGTGGGATGACCAGTAAAAAAAAAGACTTTACCTTTGCTTTTTCGGGCAGTCCTTTCTTTGCTTTGCATTGAGCCGTTAGAGTCAATGTATGTACGATATTTATCTGAACATATCCTAAAGATCCTCAGGGCTTGGCTTGGTTTCATTCTCTATGCAGTCTTAGCTGCAAGAGCCATATTCATATCAGAGGTGGCTTTGATGCCCAGGCAACCAGATGAATCTTATTTCGATTACCTTCTTTTCCCCACAAGAAAATTTCCTATTTTCCTTGTCAATAGCTTCAGCGATAGACAAAGGAAGCTTTGTAGTCTGCATAATCTAGTTCGGGAGAGCTGAAGTTACAGATTTAACCAGTGTAGCGCGCCCTGCCAAAGATAACAGGATACTTTTCCATCCCGAAAGTTTTTCCAGAACTTGATTTTAGGTATCTTTGGTCACTCTCTCATGAATAACCGGGACTCCAATATAGTTCCCACGATTTTAAGTAAGAGGAATTTGGTAAATATTCCTAATATATCTTAGGACATTATTGGGATTTAGGGGAAAAGAAAAAGCTTCGATTTACTAGGCTACGCTCCTTCTGCCCAGACCAACTTTCAAAAGCTTCAAGACACTCCATAATAATCTCTGCTTGTTCACAAGTGGCTTCGCCAAAAAGGACCAAGCAAGAAAACAAAACTAAAGCTATAAAGCCTATAGCGTTAGCTATGGAGTTTGATTGCTGGGAAAGGATGGAATCGTGGAATTGATTTGAGTTAGAGAAGTTCCTTAAGCTAAGGTGACTCCAGGATAAAGGGACGAAGTGGCCTACTAGGGTTTTCTTAGGACTCTAAGAATAAGAATAGCTTCTTCATTCAACTTTCCTTTTTCCTTGAAAGGAAGAGTTGTCTTAGTGAAGGAGAAGGAAGAGGGCGCAGGAGATTCGATTCAGTCAGCTTGGTTCTTTACTTTGCCATTTCAAAAAGCACTATTCAAGTGAAGTGAAGTGCAAGATCCATGACCCGACCGCTTAGCCTCTGTAGGGGGAAGATCATACCGGAATGAAATTCTGCCTTTAAAGAAGGACTTTCAGGTAAGCATGCATAGCTTGATGGGAAAGAGAATAGAAGGAAAAGGTCCAATTATAGTAAAAGTCTCCCTATATCCATCTGTCTTGCATTGCTTTGCTTCACTGGAGCTTATATAAAGCGGCGATACGAAGAATAGAGAGAATCCGTCTGTCTTTATAGTGCAGATGGACTGACTTTACTACCATCAAAGCTTCCGGTTCTATTCCTTTTTGTTTGAAGTAAAGGCTTGTTATCGACGAATAAATAAGCTCTTTCTACTTTGCCCTAAAAGCTCGTCCTAAGGAAAGCAGTTTTCACTCGAGAAGATAGCTTAAGTTATAGTTATCACAGCTAAAGCGATAGCAACTCATGAACGAAGTGCTCGACCAAACAAGCAACGGATTTATTAAGCGCACTAGCGCGAAAGCCTATTCGTCTAAGGGCGTTAGGCTCGCGCAGGAGTTTGATTGCAGGGAGAGGTATAAAATAACTCGACTAAAAGGAGAGGAAGGAACGATCTATAAAATTGGATTCGGAGTCGGGTGACTAGTGGTGCGGTGGACAATGACGATCGTGACTGGCGTTTAGGTATGAAAGATGACCTTTCTTCTAGTCATATTAGAGTTCATTTTTCTTCTATTTTTCCTTCATTTTTTATTCGTGTTTAGTCTAAAGAGTGGAATAATGTTAGAGTACTTTTTCAGAGGTCAGCTAGGAAAGGGGGTGGCCACTATTCTTAGTAGAAGATGCCAGTTTAGAGGATCCAGAGAGAGAGGGAGAGACAACGGAAATGACTGCTAAGACCCAGGACCATTCCCTTAGTCTACTAAAAAACCATTAGGAGAAGAAAGTTCTGCCTCAGTACACTAAATTAATATCGAGACAGCTCAGCCTAAGGAGACGAAGACTACTTCACTATACGAGAATCCCAGGGGTTATTAGCCACTCCCGACAGACACCTCCATTAGGAAGAAGAGGCGCTCGAGAGACCTTCCCAGTTAGTCAATTAAGGCTTCCCACTCATTGATCAGGACAAAGGGGAGGTCTGATCTTTATCTTATTCCACAGAGACATAGGAAAGACAGAGGCCCTTGGACCTTATGAGTAAACTGGACGAAGAAGAAGGAGTTGACCCTTGACTCACTACCACTGCCGAAGTTACTGGAGAACTACGACAAAGGGGCTCAAATCCAGGTGGTTAAGTCTCCTTTAACAAACCGACTAGAAGACCCACAGATGAAGTTTCACCCATTAATAGTCCAGGTTTTTACGTGCATTGCATTGAGATATACCAACTTCGTACGATCGATATAACAAGGATCCAGTCCTTACCAAAAAGACGTCGACAGGATGAAATCAATGCTTGGTTCCTGCCAGTTTGACGAGAAAGAAAGACAGACATTCCAGAAGCTTCACTTGTGACCGTGACCGAATCACAGAAAGAGAACGAGTGAGGCGCTCTCATTTCATTCCCAGCCGCTTGGCTGATAATGAGGAAACGAATTCTACCTTTACCGATTGGACTGGTTCAACATCTTCACAGGACGCCCTACCAGTTGGCGCAAGGACTGCTTTTGCCCTGGGACCAAAGAACAAAGGGAAGCTCAGCTCTCACTACCAGTGAATGATGAAATGCCTCGACTTAGAAACCACAGCCCTTCTGTCGAGAGGACAAAATCAATCCTTTTTATCAAAATAGAAGATTAGGGATGCCTTGCAGTTGAAGCCTCTGGGCTTAGCCCTACTATGACCGAAGAAGACGATTTACTAAAGATAAAGAAAAAAAGACTCCATGAGCCAGTTACGCCACTTCAGCACAAGGTCTTGAATAGCCTATACGAATTCTCACAAGGAGAGAGACGACCCTTCTCTTACGTGGGACACGGAGATGGAAGAATGGTAGGACCTACTTTCAGACTTAGCCAAGGAACGACCGAGACCTCGAACATGAGAAAGACTGACGCCTGATTCAGGAAGGGACACGAGGGCTCCTCTTTCTCACTGGAAGATCTTAATATTCTACAGTAGAATAAGTCCCCAACCTTAAAAATGAAGGATCAAAAGTCTGCTTTCCAAAACCCACGCAAATGGAGGCCGATGCCCTCAGACCCATAACAGGGGGAGAACGAAGCTTTATTATGGATGCTCCAGTTACCGAAGATCCAAAGCAAAGGAAGAGCGAGCTCTGATTCCCAGTTCGTTAATCAATAGAAGATACCCACGGGTTACTTCCTTTCTACACAGGAACGGAACGAGTTGACCAGACCATTCAACATCCGAAGGACTCTTACCGCTGGAACGACCGATGCCTGATTCATTTCTCGCTCACGACCCCTTATTGCACTCACTCTCTTTCGATAGAAAAAGGGTGAGATTACCGGGAGTTGAAGAGTAAGAAAAGGTCTTCCCCTTAGACCTTTAGACCTGACCAAGAGAAGCCGGTAGCCAATAACTCAGAAAGAAAGGTCCCTCGAGCTTTATTAGTAGTTACACGAGTGCTCAGATCAATACCGAAACACATATGGAGTGCCTGGCCCGGACCAAAAAGAAAGAGCACAAGCGGGACTCCCTGCACCCGCGTGAGGGATGACTTTGAATCCATACCGAAGAGAATGGACGACTTGAAAAAGGTCTCCATAGACAAAGAGACGATCTACACCGAAACAGAGAAAAGACATTAGGAGCACTCATTCCTTGTACCCGGGGAACTGATTCATAAGGAAGGGGATCTACACCAGACAAGGAGTTTACGGCCGGTTCCCATATAGACACTTTAACTCACATTGCTTTAGGCAGTACTCTTCTTACTAAAGAAGAAGACTTACTGAAAGAGGGAGCAAACCCGTCACTGGACGAGGAAGGAAAGGCAAGGAAGATCTGTACAAGAGAGAAAGTAGATTATAAAGCGTTAACAAGACTATCAGACCAAGAACAGAACTGCTGGAGGAACAACTACCTAAGGCTTGCCCCCGAAACATTTGGAAGGAATGCATTCTAGTTGGGAGAGAGAGATTCTTCTTAGCATGAATCCTCGGACATTAAGGCAGTCTTACTGAAAGCTTGGGATTCCATCCTTCTTCACGTGAACATTTTCAAAGTACCCCAACTAAAAGCAAAATTTGCTTCATTCAGACCTATCCCAACAGTAAGAGCAGATTCTAGAGCAAGTGACATCCCTCCTTCCACAACAAAGGGATATGCTAAATAGCGTCATTCTCGAAGACCGTAGTCAATAGCTGCGGATTCTGCCTTCATAAAGTCTTATTGCATCAGTTCCTCTAGCGTCCTCTTCTGGGGCATACATGTAATATCCCTTTCTTGCAGCAACAGGGCATTTGAAACAAACAGGGTCTTCCGGGCATTCATGTCCACCCTCTTCTTCGTCAAGACCAGTGACAGCTACTCACGAAATGGCAAATGTCAAAAAGTACAAAAGTAAAGCAGGAAAGACAGTCAGAAAGGCACTCAGCCTAATGCCGCTCTGAAGCAAGCTCTTCTTCTTCATGTGCACAATTGCTTTCAGCTCTGACAAAGCGGTTCTTCCGACAACAGCTAGAAGAGTAGCAGGGGATTCGTTCACAGCGGATTCAGTCTCTTTGCGGGCCCAGAGGGAGTTGCTCAAGCAACTGACATCGGTTAATAGTAGTGAGACCCACATCCCTACCCCCTTATTTGACTATGTCTTATGCCTCTCGAAGCAAGGAAGTGAGAGCACCAAGTGCTCGAAGAGCAGATAGGTTGTTAAAGGGCGGCGGGTGGTTCGGTTAGAGCGGAGGGTAAGGGATATCTTCTAACCAAAGATCGAGCAGCTCTTGACGTTAGGCCGGAATGCCAGTGTCAAGGAACTGAAGGAGTAACGAAAGAGAAAGCGTTCAGAGAGGCCACGGCATAGTCTTTGACTCTTTGATCAGAGGAATGAGCAGAATCTTAGAAAAGAGGAATGGGCAGAATAGAACTCCATCGATCGGGTCTCAAAAAAGAGAACCGCTTGGAGCAGATAGAACTGATGATTGGATTGGGAAGGTCACTGAGCCACTCGAAGAAAGATTTCGTATCAAGTACACGCTAACGGAAGCCAAGCCGACAGGCCTTCTATTGAGGGATCTGGTCATTCTTTCAAGAATGGACTATGATAGAGAATACAAGACAAAGCCCCCTGGCACCTCTCGGACATCTATGCCAAAGCATATCATATCGTAAAACAAACAAAGATGGTTTGTGGTGTTAGGTCCGAAAGGTACCCTATACCTGAATTGAGGCCAGCCCACCCGGTTGGTTGGAAAGAAGAATGGAGAAGCGGACCTGGAATAATGCTACGCCTCTTATTTCACACTTAGCGAACTGGTCATTCTCCTATCTGTCTCTGGGGCATCTTTCGTTCCTATAGGTCTTTAACCCACCCTTCTATACATGTCAAAAGTCACTAAGCCCAATAAGGAGAAAAGAAAGACTTTATACTGGAAGCTCTACCTTTGGAGAGGCGGAGGGTCTGAGCGAATATATACCAAGGTTGTACTTTTTCTGACGCACGACCAAGAAATAATGTAATTGCTTCTCTGAAATGAACAACTGTTCATCATGGGGATTGATGTCCAACTCCCTGAGACAGGGTCAAAGGGTCAAGGGCCAGACATGAGGAAATTGTGCTTGTGAATCTTGTCTGCGTATTGCCCTCCGAAGCCTAAGTCCTTGGCTAGATACTGGATTTGATGAGTGAAGAAGAAAAACCTTAGCTTTACGTAACTAAAGGGGATAATTTTGACCGACCTTGCACCATCAAGACGTAACCATCTTAAGAGAAAAAATAATTACTTATTACATTCTCTATACAAAGTGAGATGAGAAGGAATAGGGTCAAGATCACCCGGTGACTCAGAAGATAGTAGGACTTACCCCGTTTTGTTGTCTTGAAAGGAAAAACCAGAAGAATTCAATGTTCCCGAACACTTATTATAAGAACAAAGTGAGTGTGAAAGGTCTAAAACATAAAGAACATCATTAAGCCTAAGGGGACCAGAGGGTGTGTGTAAAACAGATGAGCCCGTGTGTGCAATTGAAAGTCAGGAACCATTACCGACAAGTACGCAATCAGAAAAAAAGTTAGGTTAAGACAATGTGAGTTTACCTTCATCCGGTCTCATGTGTGCCCAAGCACAGGTGTCCGGGTACCAAGCACTCTCGGAGTTCTCACTAAGTGAGATGGCTGCGAATGACTTGGCTAACTCCGTAGACGCATATGAATAGTTATAAGGATTCAAAGATTGCGGGGCGGAGTGACCGGCAGTCTTGCATATCTGACAGATAACCAATGGAGAAGACTCTGAAGGAAATTTATTGGAAGAAAACCTCCCGGAAAATATCAATCCAAATGAGTAGATCAGTCGCTCGCATAATGGGTAGGGGCTTAGATTAGATAAGGCTTGAAAGTCGTTTTCTTCGGATAAACAACTGACTTGCCTAAGCCGTGCGTACAAGCCCATAAGCAGGCTGCCACTGACTGGTATCTAACTCACACGTTCTCCAGAACTGCCAGCAAAGCAAGTGCTTCCTCTAAGTCTTTCTTTGTCTTTGACCTTTAACCCTATATTTTAGGCTGAAATCCTCTAAGAGTCCCGCAGGTAACCTCGTAGGCTAACTTATCCCTCCGCATATTCGTTGAAGCGAGGGCCTCCACAAGCTGCTAAAATCTTGCAGGAGCCCTTATTAGGATTAGGAAAAGAGCTTTCGTGCGGTCTCTTAGTCAATTACTAAGATCTGATACCTCTCGATTCAGAGAGGCAATCAAAGATTGTATCATTTTGAGTCTCCCCATCTCGATCTCTACTAATTGGATATGGGGCTGGGTGAAGGGAAGCTTTATGGGAGAAAGGAGAAAAAGGTCAGGCTAGTAGCTAAAGGCTTGACTAAAACATATGTGATAGATTACGAGGAAGCCTTTGCCCCGGTAGCCAAGATGAAGTCTGTTCGTCTCCTGCTCTCTATTGCTGCGAATTGAGATTGGCCTCTGTTCCAATTAGATGTTCAAAATGCCTTCCTGAACGGGGACCTACAGGAAGAAGTTTACATGAATCCTCCACCCGGTTGTGTAAGGGGGAGGGAGAACAAGGTTTGCAGACTTTGAAAGCTATCTAGGGGCTCAAGCTCAGGAGCCGGTGGTTAGGTTAGAGATTCCACAGGAGCTTGGGTTGCTGGGTTTACGTACATGATTGTGCTCATCGACTAGAGCTGAACTTTTGGGTGTATTCGCAGGTTTGAATTTTGTGTGGAACCTGGGGCTAAGGAAGATCATTCTTGAAGTCGATTCAAAATCAGTGGCTGAGCTTATTGAGAAGGGTTGTGATGAGTCGAACCCAAACGCATACATTGTACATAGTATCCGCTACATGTTAGCGCGAGAATGGACGGTTCGAGTCCAATAAGAAAGGGGCAATGGTCGCGAATAGGTTTGCATAAAGGTACGTTTCAACGAATCTTGATGTTGGCTGGGAGTCCCCTCTTCGGGGAGGGAAGCGCTTAGAAGCTATGCTCTTCTTGAAGAAGGGGGGACATATCCCTATCGAGGGTTTTTTGATTCTATTTTCTAAGTTTTCTTTTTCTTTCTTTGTGGAAGGGAAGCAGTTCAGTGCAAGCACCAACTGAGAATAAAATAGAGACTGACAATAGAGGATTTCCATTATTCTTCCTATCTGCTAAAGAAGTCTGATCTCTGTCACTGACGGAAAGCCTTGATAGGTATGGCAAGGAAGGTCTCTCTTTCTCTTATATACGCTATTTGAAGATAGTGATTTGAATGCCTATGCGCTTGCCCGGCCTTGAAGTGGAAGAAGCCCCAGCTGACTAAGCAAATGAAGAGAGAAGAATCGGGCAGCGTACTTCAATAGGATGTCAAGAAAGCCGATCTTTCAAACTCTTAATGAAAGCTAGCGCCATCTATCTGTCTGCAAAACCTCCCTTTTTTGATCTGCGTAGCCGATCCCTAAAGGTTGCTTCTCACTCTCCAGGCCCTTTCTTTTCTCTCACTCTCACGGGCCAGTATCTTTTTACTAAAATACAATAGAATACAGTGTAGGGACTCGAAGGGTAAAATAAGATAATAGAGTAGAGTAAAGGATGCCAGAACTCAGTACCTTCTTGAATCGACTGTTCACTCATGCTTTCAGCTATTCTTTAATATCCCCTGCAGCTAGCTCTCAAGAGAGTGAAGTGGAGGCGAGCTCTTCACTTGATAGAAGAGCGAGGCATAGCGTCGCCAATGAGGTCGATCCTAACCTAAGTCCCACATACATCTCCCTCCTTGCTTCTGACAGTGCCATCAGAAACCTGTCGTCACTAACGAGAAAGAAAAGAGGGACATTGGCTTAGCTTGGCTTTTGTTGATTTTCTAGGGACCATTTACTCTGCCCTTCTTCTGGTTCTGTCCGTATTGAGTTTTCGTATCGTAACACGGTAGCCTTTTGGAAAACCTATGGCCTATGGCTGGATTGAATCCCTATTGCTTAGGGCAAGTCAAGGCAAGGAATCTATTCGCGTGGGGATATAAAAGAGGAAATGAAAGCGACGTGTGTAGCTGACCAATTCAAGGGTTGAGCTAAGGCTAAGCCAATGGCAGGAGACCACACCTAGCTAGCACCTGGCTTTCCTGCATCTTGCTCCTACGCCTTGAACTATCAAGCAAGGCAAGGGATGAGCTACCTATCGACAGCAGGCACGTATCGAAAATGGGGAACTTCCTTCGATGATCCGGGAAGAGGATTTCCGACATTAGCATCCGAAGAAGCCAAGCTCATGCCATCAAAAGGCGATCCAAAATTATTGGGATTTAGACCACAGGAGAGAAAGAATAAAATTGAAGACCTCCGGAAATCGCTTTGATAAAAGACAGAGAAAAAGAGAAGGGGTTAGCGAGAACAGTCTATTATGGATTATAGGAGTTCTCCCCTTATGAGCCCGAAAGCCATATGAGCGAAAGCAGGCAAAAAGGAAACCAGACAAAACCACTGACGAAGAAAAGATTCACCAGGCACTCGAAATTCTCAACGAGGTGGAGGGCCATCGCAGAAAGTCACCTATCTCCGTAGTTCCGGAGACAGGAATTGGGTAGTAGGGGGTGACACCCTTGGACCCCCTAAAAAGGCTTTGACCTGCGGGCTATTGGAAAGTCTCTGTTTACCGCGAAGTGAATAAAGTTGGGGGGAGAAGAAAAGAAAGGCTGACCCTATCAAACAAAAAAGGATAAGGAATGGGCCCTTAGCACAATAAGAAGTGCGGGGGATGGCGATCCAACTCCTACCCTGGCTTAGACGGAACAGAGATCCTTTCAAGCCCTCCTCACTCAACAAGGGGAATCATTCTAATCCTGCGGGGGTTAGTAAAAGACTAGGCCAATGGTCCCTCAAGGAAGAGAGATCAATCGTTCCTTACTTCACTGCAAGAAGGAACACATTGAAAGCTACAAGCCCCTTACCTTACACTAGGGGACTTGGATTCATAGTACGTGCTCTACGCGCGATACAAAGACAGATAGAATAGCCGGAGTACGGTAGGAATGGACTGCTGCCAAGGCTCTACGAGAAGAAGTAGAAGAAGAATTCCTACTCGCAGGCTAACTAGTAGAACTAGAAACCCAATTACCTTACTTCTCTTAAGGGGAAAAAGCAGGTTTCATTTTCATATGCTTAATCACACATGTGATTTGAGAAGTCAAGCACCTTGTTTTGGTGTTGTTATTCCGGAGGTGAGAAACCTATTTCCCAACCTGGTTCTATCTTTCGCGTAAACTTCTTTCTTAAAGCACTGTTCAAGCCGAGGAAGAAGGTATAAAAAAAGAACCTTCGAATACTTCGGGCGGAGAAGCTTACACTTTTTCACTAATTATGGTTGAAGAAAGAAAGGCGGATAACAAAGAAAGAGGATCCCTAGTACCAATTATAGGCATTAGCAGGAGAAGTAGAAGCTTTAGGAAAGATATCGCACCTCAAGGCACCATAAAAAAGAAGAATTACGAAAGGAATTCCATAGTTAAGGCATATTGGGGAGGTGTATAACTTTATTCCAAACCAGGAAATGAGAACCAGTACCCCCCACCCGTGAAGGCACTAACACTCCCTCCCGAACGAACTGATTCAAAGAAGGAATGAACAACTCATTCATTCGCTTTCCTTGATTGAATGTCTGACTTAAGAAACCAAGTGAGAAAATACTCGGAAGAGACACTCCCAGAAGGAGTTATAAAAGCCAGACCAAGAATATCGCAAGAATATCGTATGTGATGTTAGAGAGCATGCTCAGGCTAGTTGGCTGAGGATACTCCGATAACGAATTCTGCTTCTTTACCTGGAGCGGAAAAATGGTTAAGGAATATCTCAGAGCCGATGCGCGATCTCCTCACTTTCCCACTTAGGGGGAGCGGAGAAGAATCCGCATGGGGTGGACCGGTACAACTCAGAAAGAATAAAAAGAGGAACCCCGGCTTTGACAAGCAAGCCATAGCCAAAGCAGCAGCTTTCAGATCAGAGTCCTCATTTCATTTGGAGTTGGAAAAGCGGAGTCATCGGATCAGGCAAGTAAGTCAGAACAATCAATCTTCATCCAAAAGGAGGAAGTGGATGAAGTTCATCAGAGTCTTAGATCGGCCTCGGATCATCGCTCTTATATGTGTTCCCTGCGGTTTTGGGATTCCACCGCGCGAATGCAGGAGGAGCGACATTCTTTTGCGACCAAATTGAAATCACTATTAAAAGAGGAATCAAGTCAAAATCCAGAGCTTCTGGTATTATTGCAAACAAATGAATTGATAATGGATGAAATTTTTTCTATAAAATTAGACTATAAGATTTCTTCTTTTTTATTAGAACTGGAAGGGGATCCCTTCGAGGAGCCGGAGTTGCCTTTTCGGAAATATATGTCTTTAGAGAGGAAACTCCTGGAGGAAATGGCAAAAGATTTGATAAATGAGGGGACTCTCTCATTTGCTTTTGATAACTTTTTAAAATATCTATATGAGAATTTTTAGTAAAATAGTCTTCCTTTGTTTTCTAATCTTTCTAGATAGATAGGATTAGTCGTCGTTTTGTTTTCTTGCAAGCCAAAAAGAAGAATAAGATGCGGAAAAGAATCCAGGTCTTGGGTTTCATTGTTTAAGGGATCCTAGATATCTGATGAGTCATCATTTCCTTTGTTCTATGAGGTAGGGTTTTATCTATTCTTTAAGTTTGAGTCTCCTTTCAAACCAGTGAATGGGGGATCTATCATCTTTCGAACCTGAATTCACGAAACCTAGCCAGTCCGATCTCTCTGCCCATAGGCACTCACTGGGCAATCTCTCCTAAACCTTAGAGCTTGGTGGGTATAATCTAAGATCAGTCTATTGCTTTGAGGGATTTTCACTAGTAGCTAAAGGAAAGGAACTGGCTTGACCGATCGGTATAGGAATGAGACAAAGCAATCTTCTGATACTGAGACAAGTCATTCATCTGCTGAGCTACCTATTCTAATAGCTACATGAATAAAGTAAGGAAAGCTTTCAAGCAGCGACACCAGACCGGCTATGCGAAATGGTTCCTGCTAACTTGCTCGCATCTTGCGAAGATAGTGAGCACTACCTTAGTCGCTTAACGGGGAGCTAACCCTACAAGAGAAAGATCTTAAACAAACCATATCCGAAAAGCAGATCCGATCCATGCCACCATAACCATGCCAACATAAAGACCATACCTTCCATAAACCTTCATGTGAAAGACGGCAGGTCCAGTCTCATCCCATTCCCAAGCGAACTACGCCATTCATCTCTCAAGTTCTCAGATCCGGTTTGCTGCTCGCTCAACAAATAAATCTCCTCAACTTCTGCCTACGAGGGAGAGTGAAATCGACCAAGTTTATCAAACCCCGTCTTTTTGGCCTAAACAAATGTATCAAAAGGTTAAGGTTGGATTTCCCACATCTTTTGCTACTTTAGTGCAGTGCAGATAGAACTAAGAAAGCCTTTGACTAGCTGGAAGAGCAGCAAGCCGTATCGACGAGTGGAATACCTGGAACGAGACGTTGGGGGGGAGATGTTAGAGCAAGAGAGATCGAATAGCTTGACTTTGGCGAATTCTGATTGCTTAGATGTGATGAAAGCGTAGGTTTGATCCCCAGGCGACCAACGGAAGCGGAAGCCCGACCTATGGGTAAGAGCTTAGTTGTAGAAGCGAAAGGCAGAGAGGAGTGAAGTTTAGGAAAGAAGATTTAAAAGGAACCCTTTTAAAAGCCGGTCCCATTGATTTAATTAAAGCAGCTCAAGCTCAATTCACTGGGGAGTGGCATACACCTTTCCAACGAGGGCGAGCTAATAGCTAGAAAAGAGGTAGAAAGAACTGCACTTATAACAGGCATGGATCAGCCTCTGACCGTTGTCGGAAGGCCGGCAACCGTGCTAGCGACAAGATCTATTCCGCGAGCAGGAGTAGAAAAGCGAGTGAGCGAAAACTTAATCCAGTTAGAGTGCTAAGGCTTGAAAGCCATATAGTTAAAAAAGGGCAGATAGTTTAATTGGTAAGCTAATCCTGTTGCAGCTGCAATAAGTCTTTCTTTCCTTAAGCTAAGTTCCTAGATCCTAGAGTCTTAAGGTACGCAAAACCATTTCTAGGCCTTCTCCCGGCAAGCGAGTTAGAGTTTAGAGTATTAAGGCCTATCATCTCGCTTTTTCTATAGAATGACACGGAGCTTGCTCTTTACCTTGCTGTAGGCCCAGACTCTACACGGGTGTATTCTTTTAGTCGAAAGACCTCGTTTTTGGTCTTTCCATCTTGCCATTATTTATGTTAGGGGGGTCTAAATGCCTTTTTTACTGGTCTTTCAGGCACTATCTACAGACTATCGAAAAGAACAAAAGGATCTGGGCCTAGAGAAAAGATGCCGATGCCTTGGAAGCAATCTCTTGATCTAATGTTTTGCTTTTACTTTGCGTTTGTGGATATGGGGTTGGTTCAGGGATTGAGTTAGGAAGCCATGACGAATCTGTCGGCAGTGCCCTATGAGAAGGTTGGTGCCAGAATTCGAGAGACGGATTATTGCTTAGCGCGCAGCAGGATACTTTACGGATGTGGTCAAGTCTTTTGAAAGTGCAGACAGAGGCCTCAGATTTCGCTGGGGTTCTTTTGCAGTTGTTTATGAGAGCAGGAAGCTGAACGGGGCCGGGCCGAGAGGCCCTACGTAGTACATGAGAAAGAAATGCTTGAGTGAAACCTTGGACTAGAAGGCGCCCTTTATAACGCTCCAAAGACCAATGCTGAATCTTGTCAATCCACTTAAAGCCCACTCCTTTTTTGCTTGGATCATAGCTTGGAATTTGCCAAAGTTAAAGTATGAGTAGGAAGCAATGCATGAAATGCAATTCATCCATCTGCCATAGCCCCAACTGGGGATGCCTAATAAAAATCGAAAAAGAAGTGAGTTCAGTTTCAGACACAGACCGTTCAGAATTCACTTTGCCTCCGCACTCGCCTTCCTTCTAACGATCGAACTGGAGTCTGAGCTCCTGAAAGATGCCTCATGTTCCTTCCTCTCTTCCTAGCAGCGGGGTAAACGCTCTTTCTCGATCAGGACCTACGGCGGTATATCCGAAAGCGCGTCCTCGAAATTCCCCCAAGGAAAATAAAAGTCTTAGTCTCGGGGGACCAATAAAGAACCAAAGCTTGAAGGTAACGCTCGCTCTTCGGGATTTTTCTACCCAATGAAAGGTCAATAGCTTCAGCAATCCCAGTTTTTCTCCATAAGGTTCCATAGGTAGATCTCAAGGCACTAGATTTTTGAAGTCATCGCTAGCCTTCTGAACATTGTAGAGAAAGACTTTCTCTCCCCAAGCCCACAGTGCTTCAGCTCCTGAAGTAAAGGCTTGTCGACATGAAATCCTTTTTAAAAATAAGTAGCGCAAGGTGCAAGATAACGTACAGAGCGCTGCTCCCAATCATCAGCGGAGAACCCACCTGCGAACTTTGGGGTTCTATGAGTTCAAACACCCAGGAAGAGGATTCTTCAATCGGAATCCCGCCTAACAGCCCTAATGCGACGCCAATAGATATCCTTCAGGGAGTCAGCAGAAAAGGGTGACTTTACCTGTAATGAAAAAAGCAGTTAGCAAGAGAAGTCTCCGGGGCCATTTCGCGAGGGGATCCATGCTTTATGGCTACTTTTGTTGATTCTGCCCATCAGGACGATTCGTAGCATCTGAAATGAGAAAGAAAGGGATAAAACAAAACGCTTTTTGAAGCTCCTTTCAAGTTCGCAAAGCTTACGACTCAGTCTCTTGGGAAGCGGTCCAGAAAAGAGTTCTTACTTTTTGCTTTAATTGCTTAGTGTAAGTGGCTTGGTATTTGGTAGGGTAATGGATGGTTGGAATAGTTGTGAATAGTTGTTGGAAAAGTGATAGTTGAATAGTTGAGTACTTTCAGATAATTTTTTTAATATAAGGAAGAAAGGTGCGAAGCGGAAGATAATGACATGAGAAAGCAGAGACAAAAAGTCGATATTCCGCATAATGTTGGGACGTGGGAAGAAGACTTTCTATCCCTCTCCCCTCCCTTCGGTTGCCTTCCGCCTTTTGGATATCCTTGTTCCCTTCTTTCCTGGAACATCCTTTTCTTCTGATTGATGGGACTTCTGTCTGAAATCCCTTCTAACCTCTCCTTGACTTGCCGCAGCCAAGTCTTCCCCAACCTCTCCTGATGTTCTTGGTGAGCTAGCCTGTCATCCACCGCCCCAACTGTGATGGTCCCCTTCGGCTAGTTCTTTCACAAGCAACCCTGTCTTCCATCAGCTTCTTCCTCCTAATGGTTTGGTCCCCCTATCTAATGTTGTTCTATCTTTCTTCTAGTTCTTATAGTCGGTATTCTAGAGGTCTTCAGCCCCATGTTCCACAGATGGACAGCCCAATCTCAACTTTTTTTGATTATTGATAGAGAAAGAGAACCGGCATAGCTTGAGAATGTAGGCTTCTCCTCATCAATAGGTAACGAAGCCGACCGTTTTTTTTGGAATCTTTCCCACTAGGGGTCTGTTACTCGCGCCTAAGCTGTAGTGGGATGTGTATAGAATATGGTTCCGACATCGAATGATTCAAGGTGCCTTAAACTCTCATTTTGTTTTGACAGCAGAAGTACATCCATCCGGATGGATGCAATACATTTCAACCAACGTCTTCCATCTTCGTCCTTTTCTCATTAAGGCAAAGCAAAGAAAGGTCTATATTTATCTTACGCAATTCCTGACTACTGACTAGTCGTAGTTAGCCTAAAGACCGGAATCAGAGGTTTCGGGGCTGCTAGGCTTCTTTCTCATAGTAAGCTGTGGGTTCTTCAAGCTTTAGATACTAGCAGGTGTCTTTATCTAACTGCCTTTTTTAACGGACCATAGGATCTTGAAAGGGCGGATGGCCCGGTAGCTATATATGCTTCAGCTCTTTTTTAGGTGTCGTACATCGGGAACAAATCTCTTTACTTTTTATTTACTTTCCTGTTGTAGAACCATACACCAGACGTAAGTTTCATCTTGTTTTCATCGAGAGCTAGGCCCCTACAATTCACACAGAATTCAACACGTAAAGTATATAAAGCAGGGAGATTCAATCTATCAGTTAGCAGGATGCCTTATGCCACACAAAAAAAACATTCCTTCAAAACCACCTTCTCTCATTATATCAGGCTGGAATTTGCTCGATTCTTACACCGGAAAATTTGGCAAAGAATGAATTGATATAGGTGCTTATATCACAGATCAGATCGATTTGATTGAATGTAATAGATAAAATAATGGCTCCATTTCAATTTAATGGGACGGTCCCTCTTCCTCTTCTCTTATATGTTATGTTCATTTTAATCTGTGATCGCTGCAAGCACCTTGTCGATACCAAAACTTAATGCTAGGCTTCCGCTGTCGGTCCGGCCCGGGTGATGAAACTGAACGAACGTACTTTGGTTAGTCATTCTGCTTGTATCGACTTCCGTTTGTCCCTCTGTTCCTGATCCTTTCAAGCATAGAATGAAGCGAGTGGGGATTGCCGGGTTTTAGGCAATTTTTCTTCTAAATCATAGGGAAAAAGCAGGGGATTACTTCCTAAAGAAATGCTTTCAAAAGGGAATTTTTAAGTACTCTTACCACTCTCAGATGGACGCCAGATTCAGCAAAAATCCTTTGAATGAATGCCTTAGTAAGGTAAGCTCCTTCATGCCTTTGCTCCACCTCTATTTACTACCAAATATGCGCAAGGAAGAGTAATCAGGCATACGACCATGAAGCATAAAGTAAGGGCTAGCATTATCCAAAACCAACGAAGGCATACGGTTAATGAGATATACAGTATGAAGCATTGCCTCTGCCTAAAAGGTTGGGGGAACGCGAGATTCTTTCATAATGTTATTAGCCGTCTATACTATGTGTCGATTTTTCCGCTCAGCTACGCCGGAGTGTTAGGGCAGGTTTTCTTATGAATAACACCATGCTCAGCGAGGAATGCAGCAAATTCCCTAGATGTATATTCACCTCCAGAATCAGAACGAAGAACCTTAAGCTTGCGGCCAAACTGAGTTTCAACCATTTCATAAAACTGCTTAAAGAAGCTGAACACCTGTGATTTGGGATGCAAAAAATAGAAAAAAGTATATCGACTGAAGTCATCCTTATGATGCTGAGGAAAAAAGGCCAAAAAAAACAGATCTTTACTATTTCTATCTTCAAATCCATTCTTTGGAAATGCAGTGAGACAATCGACCAAATACCCAGCTTATGACCCGGAAGGAGAAGTTATGCTTCTCCGGCTGTTGCTGAACCTTTTAGTTAGATCTCTATAGAAAGAGGGAATAAAATAGGAAATGATGGATCGAATCCTGCCATTCCAAAGGCTACTTGAAGGCTCGACATCGAATTCCTTCCCTTCTTCTGCCTTACCTCGCCTATCTAGGTCCTTTCTCCTTACGATCCAGTTACTGTTGGAGTTGCCCTTATTGGGGTCATGCTGTTGAGTTCCCGGGGGGGTACACTTCGCTTTTTCTTTTCCTTCAAGGAGATGCCCTTGGCAGTGCCCCATGCTACTCGGGTCAGAGCGTAAGCTAGTGATGCTTTCGGCTACTGGACTTTCGCCATCTAGGGTGCAGCACTCCACCGCTTCGCCTAGCAGCACGACACTTGTATTGCTCTCCCACAACCCCGTTTTCACGG
>CAOGCB010447940.1:0-10790 GCA_948266635.1 Cnidoscolus chayamansa | reverse complement strand
AGGGAGCCTACCTTTGCAGGGTAGCATTAGGCAGAAAAGAAAGGATTTCCATTGCGACCACTGGTCCACTAGGCACAATAAAGGAAACTTCCCCAACAATTTTAAAAGCCAAGGAAGCTGCAAAGCCAACTGAAAGTGGTGCTAGTGCTTTCCTGGCCACCAAAGATTCTGTTTCTCCTACTTCCATGTCCTCATTACAGGAGAAAAGGTTCAAAACCTTTCCAAGGGAACCACCAAACTTTCATAGTATCCATGTGCCAAAGAGCTGCACGAAGAGAGTAGCTTAAGCGAGTAACTCAAAATTACCTGTTGAGCATACTAATCTATGTTGCCGTTCAATTGATTCATTGAATTATATTTTCTTTCCAGCAAATTATGTGTTGTTGTTGTCTAGAATTCTTTGTCAGGCCACGAGGAAGTCCTTTTATCCATTTTTCTAGCAGTTGTTTATAACATTCATGATGATTTGTAATCTACTGTATACAGAAGTTAGACATGCTGTTATTTATACTCCATTGCTCTGGCAATAAAAGTCATTTGTTTCAACAAAAAAATGGGGAATTCTACAATGAAAATCTTATGAGCTGAGCTGAAACAACCTTTTTGTGCCATGGGATGGTTGGCTTGTGATAGTTCATGAGTTAAAAATGAGGCAAACCACATCCCCAATTCTCTGGATCTGAGAGAGAATCGCAATTGCATTCCTGGGTTCTTCTGTTCACAGTAGCATCCTCTACTTACTGTGATGATATTGGATCTAAGCCACTCTCTTACAAGTTCATATTCTAACATAAAATAAAAGTTAACTTAACCAATAGTCTTTGAACTTAAATAATATCCATTAATTTTAATTTATATCATACAACTCTCTTAATTTTAATATTATTAAAATTTCTGTGACTCGTAATAATTTTAGTATTATTGAAATTCCTATAACTTATTATTGCCGATTTACATGTGGATTTATATATAAGCTCGTGCATCAAATCTATTATCTCTATCTTAGTTCGAATTCGAAATCCATAAATTCGATATATTTTGGAATTTTTTTAAAAAAAAATTATTCTTTTTAGTTTTAGAAATTCATTTTTTTAAAATTGTTCCTTTTCTTATTTTTAGAAATTTATTTTTTTAATTATTTTTTATTTTTAAGAAATTTAATTATTTTGTTTGATTCGATTTGCTAGGGGGCAAAAAAATGTGTGAAACTAAACTCAATTAATTGTATTAGACCTCAAAATAGAGATAAAAGAATGAAAAATAAAGTCATAGATGAAGACTAAATTCAAATTGAATTGAATCAAATCAAATTAATTCAATTTTGTTTTTACTCTATTTTGGTTTAATGACTATAAATTGCAATTTTCTGACTAAATCAAACCGAACTGATCAATATCGGCAAAAGAGACAAAAATTACTGATTTTATAATATAGAAATGTGGGGTTAATTTTTACCGACGGTTATTGAATTTTAGTAGGTTTTTCGTTATGGTCACTAAATTTTAAAAAATTTCACAAAAATTACTTATTTTTGTTTTTGTATTCTAAATGTTCATTTTTGTCTGAGACTATCCAATCATAAGTTTTCTTATAGATGTGGTTGTCTTAGGTGGATTTAAATTAAATAAAAAAAAATTACTTTATACATTGAATCAGAAGGTTTTGTAATGGTGACCGCAACGAATAATTCACCAAAATTCAATGATTCGTCGATAAAAATTATCTCATTAACCCCTTAATTTGTGTTGTTGAAATTAACAAAGTAGCATTCTTTTCTGAATTTTCAGAAGTTATTATTTCATCCCTTTCAATCATGAATGAATCAATGATTGTCTTTCGTTAATTTCAAAAAAAAAAGTCAACTCGATGTATTCTTCTTTATTTTTTTACTTTTTAAACTAAGATATATTTTTATTTTAAAATATATAAATTAAATATATGGTCTGCTTCAAATAGCAGGCTATAGTAGTTAGTTCTTAATAATTAATATATTTTAAGTATTTTATAAAGTATTTAGTTATTATAATACAATAACAACAAGCCTTAATCACAAATCAATTAAGATATACTATATGTATCCTTTAACAAAATAAGCTCACAAGCAATATCAATAAACACAATAAAATTAAAATATATATTTTCAAAAAACGTAATTTAAAAAATACAACTATTTATAATTAATAAATTTAAAAAAAATCATATTCAAAGTTTATAAAAACAATTAAAAAATAATATATTATATTGCAATAGAAAATAATATGCTATTATATATGAAAATTGAAATAAAAACCCATTCAAACCATAACATTAATATGTTATTTCAACACTTAAAATTTTACTTTTAATTAATTCTTATAATGAAAGGAGAAATGTTTCTATAAAATAATTAAAAAAAAAAGTCTAAAAATTTATTCATTTTGATAAAATAAAATAAAAATATCATGTGAATATATTTAAATTTTAAAAATAGGTATTTTATTTTTTAGCTAATTTATATAATTTACGAATGAATATTTTTTAAATAATAAAATTTAAATAAAAAAGTTAATATAACTCATTTTACTATTAAAGAGAAATACATTAAAAAATTATTGAATTAATAAATAATTTTAAAATAAATTAAGATTTAGAGCATATTACTTATTAGAAAATTCTTTATATTATAAAAATTATTGTATAAGGTAAGGAATTATTAAAGTGAAAAAGAAGAAAATTAAATAGAAAAAAGCGGTCGCACAAGTACAAAGAGTAAAGAGAAGGCTAGAATGGGCAAAAGATACTTCAAGACAGTCCGTATGGGCATAACGCAATTGATATTTGGATAGTAAATTTGAAATTAATGATCACAATTCGAATCTAGATAGCCACAGTGTTAGAGTTTCACATTCTGGGTAAATTCTTTGTGGACACTGAGTCCTGAATCTCCCACTTAGAAAACCACTGCATACCGTAATCTATCATCTCACACATTGTAGGACACATTGTCGAGATAGAGTGTGAGGATCCCTAAAGAGAGGACTTCCCTTTTAAAACCAAAGAGAAGAAATCCTATGGATAAAAGGGATGACAAGCACACTTTTTTGTTTTACTTGTTTTTTTAATTTAAATCTACCTAAGACCCTAAGACAGTGCGAAAAAACAAAAAATTAAATAATCTTTGACAGAAATAATCTTTTAAAATATAAAATAAAAAATAAGTAATTTTTATAAAAAATTTTAAAATTTAGTAACAAAATTCAATAACTTGGTTCATGTTTTGAAATTAAAATTTAAAATTAACAAATTTAGATTATAATAAAAACACCCTTCCAATTAAGAAAAGGGATGCACAGACACAGCACAGGAGTAACAGAGTTATTTATTCTTTTTGAACACATCTGTTCTTTTAGATTATAATAAAAACACCCTTCCAATTAAGAAAAGGGCTGCACAGACACAAAGCACATTAGTGACAGAGTTCTTTATTCTTTTGAACACATCTGTTCTGTTCAGGCACTGTTGATAGCAACTCATGTTCCTGAAAATGTGTTGCAGTCTCTGGTTGCGATCATAGGGGCAAGCTTGATACACATTTCTCCTTTTTAGGTTCCGGTTTTTATGATGTTTTTGAGCTTCTCATTTGCAGCCACAAGTTCTGCAGTTATGCCTGGTTCATTAGCCGAGTGTCCTGCATCTTGCACAACCTGTCCAAAAGGCATTTCACTCAGTAATTTATCCGATCATGAGCCAAGAAACAAAATCCCATGTAGCTACATCTACTGTACACCATAGAAATTGCTCCTTTGAAGAGAAAAGTGCAGCACTAAAAATGACAAGATCATATATCTCAATGCCTTGATCTTGCTCCTTTGAAGAGAAAAGTGCAGCACTAAACAATGACAAGATCATATATCTCAATGCCTTGATCAGACTTCAAACCAACACACAAAGTGACACTTTATGTTTCCATCTGCTTACATAGTCTGGAGTCCCAAGATATGATGACCATCAACAGAAATAGCAAAAATGTGTGCCTATTGATTACAATTATCCAAAGAATGGCATCGGCAATCCCATAATAAAAATTAGTATCGCAATTGGATCAGCTAAAAGAAATTATGAATATGAGAAGAACCAAAGCACCAAGACATTCTAAAAGATGGAAAAAAAAATAGTCGAGTCTCTTGTGCCATTTGCGGAAAATACACACCCAGAAAAGCTTAGGACCAGCAACCATATAATATGGATTATGGAAGGAGGTAAGAAAACCTGAAAAGGAGATCTAAACTTTTGGTTATGCTGTTCTCCAACCCACAATAGAATTAATAACCATCACATAGAACTATCCAATACGGTATTGCATCATTGTGAAATATGCTACACTTCCTTGGGAAAACAAAACTTTATACTAGAACATAGGTGCTAACCAGACACCAGTCAAGCATCAACTGTAGCCTCTCTCTCTCTATCTACCTCTCTCTATCTCTCTCTTACATCATTATGTTCAATTAAAGTATGAAAGATTCCAGCAATTCTCATACCTTAAAATCTGCCTCTGGCCATGCCTTATGAAGATCCCAAGCAGACATCATAGGACAACAAACATCATATCTTCCCTGCAAACAAGAATTCAAGATATAGATTCATCTATATTCATCTGGATGAGGCAAACTTCAATAGCCACCTCATGCTGCTCAAGAATATGGCTAACTGCAGTATCAGCAGCTTTAGCAGTACTATTTCACGTTGAAAGACAAGAATTTAGAAAACAAAAATTTGACAAAATGGCCATACTGCAAAAACTGATCATATCATAGGATGTCAAGAAACTGATATATTTATCAAGCAGCCACCTCTGCCATTTTCACACTGCCCAAATAGCCCACGAAAAAGTGTGACTGCTAACTGAAACAGATAAAATGGTAAGTATATGTGCAAGAACCAAAACATGGATCATTTTGAACACTCCTTGAGGACTTAATTGTTTCATCACTAAATTCATCTGTCCGACAAGTGCACTTTGTTTTAAACTTAGAAAGAGAATGTAAAGAGCAAGGAAGGCAATATGCACCTGTACAATTGTAGTATTTATATGCCTTATTTTATCAACATTGTCTAACAGGAAAGAATCTTTAGGAAAAAAGCCCTTGTTCACAAAGTAATGGTTTTCAATTCTTGCAAATGCCTGCAAAGGAAAACACAAAAATGTCAAGTTAAGATTTGAATCATCCTAAATTGTTTGCAGCAACACGAATGTTAAGCTCAAAATTACTAGATCAATCTGCCCAACCTTAAATTGTTTGTGGCAGAAAAGATGATTGATGACAACTTCCCAATTGAATTCTCAAACTAGACATTTCCTATATGTAAATTCATTATGAGATGTCATTTTATTTCTTCAATTTATACTTGTTAGCTCGAAATTAAAAAAAATTTCAAAGCTGTAATTCATAAATATAGATGTGAATATATTGAAATATAATGTCATCAGGCATCACTTAAAATTTTTGGCGATCACATAAATCAATACAACTATCGTTAAAACCATGTAGTACTCCTCGTTAATATAACAAAATAATACTCATGAGGCTGAATTTTAAGGTGTGGCCTTGTTTCATACTGTTAATATAATATTTGTATATAAAAATAAATTTGCATAAATGCTATACCATGCATCAAGAATCAAAATATCACACTATTAATGATTACTGATAATGATAATGATCAATAAATATAAAAAAGCCATATTATTAATTAGCAATTAATTGTAAAAGTATAGCTAAAAAAACAGTACTAATATGCATTAAAATTGTGAGCAATCATTTTGTTATTTGATTGTATTTTGAATCCCCAACTTGTTTGGGACTAAGGCTTTGTTGTTGTTGTTGTTGTTGTTGTTGTTGATTGTATTTTGAATAATTTATATTTATTGCTTTCAAATTTAAGAATTTTTTGCAATTATACTTCATAAATATATGATATTAAAGGAATTATTGAAAAGTTAATTTACTTAAATTTTATGTTAAATATTAGTAAACTTAAAAGTTATTTATTAACTTGTGGTAAAAATAAATTTTCCAAAATATACACACTAATTACTATTAATGGTTTTCGTTTTGCTTAGTATATATATTCTATATATATATATATATATATAGAAGAGGCTGAATAATTTGACTCCTTCCCCTTTAAACAAAAAGTCAGCTGGCACCCTTACCTTTCCATTGTTAACTTTTGTAGAGCAAATTGTACTTGATTATATTATTAAAGAAGACTCTTCCTATTTCTACACAAGAATAGTGACTAATTTGGAAGTTAAATCCCTCGAATTAAGTACTATGATTTCCTGGAATCAAAACCTAAATCAAAACAATGAAAAGGCAAGGGTACCACTACCAACTGACTTTTTGTGTAAAGGTTAGAGACCAACTTATGCATTTGACCTATTAGAATAAGTATGCTGCTTGGTACATTCTTATGGCCAATTATATAAACAATATGTGGCAACCTCTCATTAACTTATCTTAGTGACCACACACACACATGTCTGAATTCAAATCTTGTAGGCATTTTTAAGTCACCAATATTGTTCACTTTTGTATTTTTGAGCATCCAATTGTGAAATTTTCCAATGAACTTTTTTTTTTTGGCAAAATATCCTATCTAGACATGCCTTATATGCAACTATATAGGAATTAAGTACATTCTCATAAAATTTATGCAAAATATGTCAGAAACTTATTTTCTTTCCAAATGAATTAAAAGTTTTCTTTTGAAAGAGAAAAGAGAATAAACCTCCTGAAGTTGCTTACCAAAGAAAAATCATCATCATCCCCTCTCTTGATGTTCTCTTCATTTGGAAGAAGATGAGCCGTCATCATTTCCCATTTGGTCCATGCTCTCGCAGCTGCATACTGAAATTATGATGGTAACATGTCCATTACTTTTACAATATGGACCTGGTTCAAATGTAATTTAGAGATATGCATTGAATCTCACACTTGTATGTGCTGAGAATTAGGAATGCAAATTTGAAAAATTAAGACAATTTTTTGAAGATGATAAGTCCCACGGTCTTACTTGTGTTTCCATATCATCAGAGTTCAACCTCTTGCTGTAAGCATCAATAAAGCATCCCCTTTCATTTTCTGGGATGAGATCTCTAAAAGGCTCCCAGGCTGGACAATGAGCATTACAAAAAAACAACGTAAGAATACAGCTCCAAGTTCAATCAGAATCAATACAATAAAATAATATTTTCTCCAATTTTTTATGACAGATATTTCACATTTAAAAGGAAGCTAATAATATGCCTTCATCTTCTATGATCTCCAAAACAAAGGCCACCTAGTAATGTAAAAGTAGCCGCAACATCTTTTTTGCTTGTTCTACAAAATTAATGATCAGAAAGAAATTATGCTGATCTATAAAAAATAATGAATGAGTTCATATACATAATTTTGCTGGTCATATATCTAATCCAATGCACAGAAAGGAACTGCCACTTAAGTTTGTATTAATTTCAACACTAACTACAATGCAAATTTTAGGTATTATATCTTAGATAGCTAATATACCATCACTATGACATGTACATTTAGCATACCATCTGGGTAAATAGCAGCAGCACCACCCTCATAAAACCAATCAATCTCTTTCTTTCGCAGAAGAAATATCCCTCTGAGGACCATGCCGGTAACCTAGCAAACAATATAAAATGCCAGGAGAAATGAATCAATTTTAAATCACATGAATTTATTGGTACTGTCTATACCCAAATTGAATAAAAGGGCGGGTACCCATGTAAAAACACAAGTGAAAACTATGACCGAAATTAATAATTTTGGAGTACAAGATCAAAATGAGCTTCTAGACAAAAATAGTGTCTAAAAGTGGATGCAGAGATCGAAGCCTTGGGCTCAACATGTCCTAAGCCAAAGGATTCAAACTTAAGAGACCGAAGCAACTAGCTTCGGACCATTGCCCATGACTTCGGATTTCAGAATCCGAAGCTCGTGCTTCAAATCAGATTCCATTTTAAACCTATGGATCATGTCCATGACTTCATCAGAACCATGGATGATTTAAAATCATGGACAATGTCCATGACTTTGTCAGAACCATGGATGAATTCAAAGACATGGACATATGTGACTTTGTCAGAACCATGGACATTCTTCCATGATTCTGACCACCCATGTGGCTTCGAGCAAAAGGCAAGAAGCCACATGGCCTTGGCCCCGAAACAAAAGGGGACTTCAGATTTTTAAATCCAAAGTTACTAAGTTTTGGATTTTGGACATTTAAACCCAAAGCCTCTGAACCTCGGACATTCATATCAAAGAAAGTTAATTTTTTGAAACCTGAACACAAAGCCACATGGCTGTTCAGAACCATGGACGAATGTCCATGGTTTTGACACAGCCATGGTCATGACTTTAAAATGGAATACAAAGCATGTGCTTTGTTCCAAAATCCGAAGTCATGGACAATGCCCATGACCAGGTTTTCTGGCATTATCTCTGAAGCACATGGCTTTGGTCTGTTTAGTCCAAAGCTTTGGGCTTAGGACATTCCAAGCCTCAAGACTTCAAACTTTGTGTCCAAAATTTAGACACTATTTTTGTCTAGAACGTTATTTCGATCTTGAACACCAAATGTATTAATTTCAGTTGTAGTCTCAAATCAGTATTTTTATGCGAGTACCGGCCTTTTATATAATTTGGTTATGCAAAGTATCATTTATTATTATGTTTCAAAAGAACTGGCTTTCATCATTTGGGAAATAAATTATACCAAAGCAATTATGCACCTTGTCAGGGTGAGCTTCACTGTATGCAAGAGCCAGTGTACTTCCCCATGACCCACCAAATACCTATATGGTAGAAGATAAGAAGAGAATTAACTGCACCATAAATTTAACATCAAATTTCTTCCCAATAATCAGGAACAAAAATTGACCTGCCATTCTGGAATTTCCAAGTGTTCTCTTAGTTTTTCAACGTCAGCAATGAGGTCCCATGTGGTATTTTCCGCTAAGCAAGCATGAGGCGTACTCTTTCCTGCACCTCTCTGTGAAAATGAGCACACATTTGCATGATTAGTGATGATGCACAGCATATAGTTCATGTTGATGGTGACTACTGACAAACAAGTATATTGACCTGGTCAAATAGAATGATTCTGTAGAAATCTGAATCAAAAAATCTTCGATTACTTGGCGTGGTTCCTCCTCCTGGGCCCCCATGAAGAAAGACAACCGGCTGCAACAAGGGTTTCATAACATGATAAACTGTATGAAAAATCATAGTCAAACAGATAATGTTCTTTAACAAAAGAAAGCATGCAGAGATTTCAAAACAAAGAAAGAAAAAGCATGGACATATAAAATAGACATTTCACTGGAAATACTCCCAGACCGTCCCTGCTTGACTATTTTTAGTCAAGTTAGTCTATTGTATCTAAAATTCATTTTTAAGCTGGAACCAGCTTCTGGTTGTACTAAGAGCTAGGCATATACTCACACTCACAGATCTATTCTAACACATCCCTAAACTTTTAAACACATTGAAAAGCATTAGCACTGTAGAAAATCACAATTCAATCAACCTTACAAACCATGAGCCAGGCTATTACCATTACATTACAGCTGTTACAAGCCTACACGATTTAAAACCATTCTTCAGTGTCATCTGCTAAAGTAACCACTAACCGGCATATCAGCAGACATTTTTCAACAGAGAAAGTTCTTATTACCATTCAATGTGGAAAAAATAACAGACTAAATCAAAATAAGATAACGATCATATACAAACACCTTTTTGCTTAAATTTGGAGAAGTCCTTTCCAAAAGAACATCTAAAAGAGAAATAGATTCACCCTATTGCTTTCAGAATAGCAAGCACTACCCGCAATAACATGTAAAAGAATAACTCAAACTGCAAAGACGCCATCATGGCTATATCATGCAACAAAGAATTCAGCATATAATAGGAATTAGATGGGCCTTAATGAAAAAAAAAATAGCGGTTCTGTCTTCACTTTCTTTTGATGTTAATTTCAAACCTGCTGTACAGTGCATAAAACAAAGCCTAAGCTCTCATCAAGCTTATCATACATATAACGTTACAACCAAATACAAAATCAACAATAAAAGACTAAACTTTTAAAATGTGGAGCACCGCACTCACATGGCCACTAGGATTTCCAGACTGCTCATAATAGATAGTGTGAAGATCAGAAACATTCAAAAAACCAGTACTATATGGCTCAATCGGTGCATAAAGGTTTCGATTGAGCTCAGATGTACCCATTCCTGGTTCCATCAACTCACCAACTTGTAATTCACTCTTCCAACCAAAATTCCGCACACTTAACACTGAGCTTCTCCTTCCTGCACAGACCAACAAATGAAAAACATAAACAAGATGAAACCGACCAAAATTCCACTCAATGAAACCAGATTTTTGAGAGCTAGATATGCAGAGAGAAAGAAAGACTTAACTGGTGAAAGGATGAGAGATGGAGGGAAGGGAAGGGAAGGTGGGAAGAGAGGAAACGAGAGAAGGAGGAGAAGTGAGAGATGATGAAATGGGAAAACTAAAACCTAATGAAGCCATTAGTGAGCATAGGCATCTAAGGAAATAATTGAAGAGATAGCTTACCGATTGTTTGATTCCCAGTGAACAAATGCCGAATTGCGTTTCTCTGTTATATTCTGCTTCTGTGTCTTATTCCCTTCTTCTTTGTTCTGTGTTTGGCACAGTGTCATTGATGCACCCATAAATATTAAATAATCAATCCCCTTTTTT
>CAOGCB010447832.1:0-29814 GCA_948266635.1 Cnidoscolus chayamansa | reverse complement strand
TATAATATTATTCGTTACGAAAATCCATTTAATTGTGCAGGGTCTCAAGGACAGCGGAATTGGCTCGCAGGGAATAACTAATAGCATCAATATGATGACCAAGGTGAAGAGTACTGTGATCAACTTGCCTACCCCTTCTTACACTTTGGGTTGATATGCCTTGTAGCTTACTAAGATTGTAAGTTGGAATTGATTGTGTAGCTATCCATTTCAATATAGTGGGTTGGTTAGCCCTTAGGCCTAAATAACTTATACCCACATCCACAATGTATCTTTTAGCTGGCTTGTATAATCTAAGAGCTCAGATGGAGCTTTCATGGTTTCTCTTGTATCTTAGGTTGGAGTTGAGGTTGCTTTTCAAAGGTATCTCTAGCACTTTCACATGTATTAGTAAGAGAAAATTTATTGAAAACTAAATTTGATGCATTTTACTCTTTATCTTTTTTAACTCCCAAGGTTTAATTATATTATAATTCAAATTTCAGGATAAAATCTGTTAAAAATAAAATATTTGTGGTGTAATTGTGAAATAACAAAAGTTTTGTGATTTTTCTTTGATATTTGAAAAACTAATGAATTTCTTGCTGTTTTAATCATATAGTATAGATTGAACAATATTAATTATTGTTTTATTATTCATATATAATTTAAAATTAGTAATATATAAATTATATGTTTATTTTGTTCAATAATAATCGAAAATATAGTTTTTAATTTATATTAAAAACAAACGTGAATCTTTTTAAATAATTTATAATTTTTATTCTTCATCCACCATAATATAAGTAGGGTGGATAAAGTGGAAGGGAATATCAGGAGTCTTATGTAATAAAAAAATACCATTGAAGATAAAAGGTAAATTTTATAGGACTGTTGTTCGACCAGCGATGTTGTATGGTAGTGAGTGTTGGGCACCTACAGGACAATATCTTTATAAGATGAGCGCGGCAGAAATGAGAATGTTAAGATGGATGTGTGGCCATACTAGATTTGATAAAATTAAGAATGAGCATATCCAGTAAAAAGTACAGGTAGCGGAGGTTGGTAATAAGATGAGAAAATGAAGACTTAGATGATTTGAGCATGTTTTATGGAGACCTCCCCTGACGGCGGTTCGCAAGTTGGAGAACTTGATAATTGATGGGGCTAAAAGAGGTTGAGGTAGACCATGACAGTTTGAAATGAAGTAATAGCCAAAGATTTACGAGTCTTAAATATTGATGCGAATTTAGTTAGTAATAAATTTAGATGGAGGCGTAAAATCCACGTAATAGAAAGAGTCTAAAGCGTGTTATTATTGATATTACTTTTAAACTTATTTTATTAAAAAATACATACAACCGAGTTCATTAAAATCTTGCTGTATATATCTAAAAAGTTGGTTTCTAAAATTTATAATAAAAAAATAAAAAAGCAGTTTCTAAAACAGTACGTTTTTTATTCGATAACGCCGTTATAACTGTCATCCACGAGTCCACTGCCCACCTCCAGGATACCTCTTTGGAAACAAAATACAGAAATAAATAAAATAATTTAAAAAAAGGAAATTACTTTATGGATATATTTATTTATTAAATATAATCAAACAACAAGTCATTTAAAATAATATATATTTTTATTAGGAAAATTAAAAAAAAAAGGAGAGGACAGACGCGGTCCAAGAGAAAAAGCCCAGGTGGTCCCGTCGGAAGCCTGAAAATCAAAAGGCGGACTTGAACCCCAAAATTAAATCCGAATTGACGAGCGCGGCGGAATCCGAGCCAAGGCTTTGCTGGATTCTCCTTTAAAGCTTACAAAATAAATTACAATGGAAAATTTACTTTCCATATATAAATAATTGCATTCGCTGATTTAGGCTTTTTTTTTTTTTTCCTTTTTAATTTTCTCTTCAAAATTTACATCCAAAAACACACACTCCAAGCTCTCATCTCCTCTCGTCTTCCTCTCAAATAAAACCCTAAATACACTCTCATCACCTCTTAAATCCCCAAATCTCGCTATCCAAATCTTGTTTTTATCTCCTTGATTCGTCCTTTCAGGTGGATTTCTACTGTCTCAATGGAGTGAGATTCAAGCCTGAGTCTCATATTTCCAAGGATCTGTGGATATAATTTATTCCCTCTTTATATATATACACATATCTAGGCACAAACAACATAAACAATGGCGTCGTCCGATAAAGAGCTCGAGCAACAGCTTATGGAAGCTGGGACTAAGCTGGTTAACCCTCCTTCTTCGGTTGATGAACTTCTACCTCTTCTCGATGTAAGCCCTAATTTTGTTATTTGAATAAAGGGGTTGGTTGTGCGTTTGTTTTGCTTCTTCAACGCAATTTCTGGATGCCTGAAGATTACGTTCATAACTGTATTCATTGGTTTTTTTTTTTTTTTTTTTTTTACCTTTTTTTGACTTTTTCCTTTTACACGTATAGAATACTACTACATGTTTTGTATAAAAATGAAGTGCTGGTATAAATGTAGCCTGAATTGGTGGGAGTTGTATGTATGCAACTGAACAATTCACTAGTAGTTTACTGCTCAAAGATTAGCGTTTTTAATTTTTTTAATGGAAATAGTATGTGTGTTTTAAGTAATGAAGAAAGGGGAATCTGTGAGACTAGTTAGCTTTTTATTGTGTTTTTAGTGGGAAGTAATGAAAACTAGTTAGTTGGTGTTATATTTTTGACATATCATGTAGTATGGGTATGAATGTATATCATATAGCTTGCATTTATATGCGTTTGTGCACAATTTCAAATACGAATCTGCGTGGGTTTTTTTCGAACTTAATAGAGCAATAAATTGGACTTGGTATTAAAAACAAGCCCATAAAAGCAATTAGTTTCTATAGATTTTTAAGAATCATGTGATTAAAGTAATTCCTTTTATTCGCCGATTGATTTAAAACATAATTGATGCTTTGATGTCATTTCTTATTATTGGGAAACACTGGACAGGATCATTCAAAACGTCAGTGTTGATTAATATCTAGAACTTCAATTATTGTTCTATATGGTAAATTGGTAATTAAAGCCGCAGATGGAGAAGGAGACTAGAACATTTTAATATCGCATCCTATATATCGGTCCAGGTGGATATTTTGCAGAGAGAAAAATTAAGCGGGTTTTCTATTATTTGTCTCTTTACAAAAGCGGAGGCCGTGTTGATTGAGTGTTTCTTCTTTCCATATTTAGCCCATTTAATCGTAAGTGTCAAATCAAATTATTTGTACATCATTGGGTAAAGGTGTGCCAGTTTTCCCTTCCATAGACAAGGATTAGTTTTTTTTTTTTCTTTGCCCTTTTTTTTTCATTTGGTATCTCTGTTAACATTCACAAGCAGACACTGTCTTCCTATGATGTCATAACATTGATTTTATCTCCCTTGAGCCAATGTTTAGTATGCCAATGTTTTTTTGTTTAGTTAGGAATATGATATATATGCATACAATTAGTTTTACTACCTCCATCATTGTGAGTCTCATGATGTAAACAAAAAAAAGTGTCCTTAGTTGTAGTGCTTAGTTTTGAAAAATCAAAAGCCATTGATACTAGTATCCCTCACAGTCTTTATGTCTGAAATGTTGTTAATCATCCTTTTGGTTTCATTCTGCAAGAAAGTTCTCTTTTTCCCTTATTATATCCTTTTTGAAGCTGATGTAAAATAAAGAAGATCCATTTATTATGGACACGAGTATGCATATATTTGTGCTATTTCTTGATAACAGAAGGTAAAATGTTTGATTTTATTACATAGTTTGGTATTATTTGGCAAATATTGTTGCTTCATTTGCATGCCCTTGAAGGCTTGAAAAATCATTAGGAACAGGCACCAGAGATAAAGAGCACAGCAGTCAAATCATAAAAATAGCTTAGTCATATCTGTTGTTGGTCTTTTACTTTTTATGGTCGAATTCTGTCACGTAATTGTCTTATTTGTGTTGAAACTGCACTGAAAATATCCCTTTTAGGTTTTTGATGCTAAAGTTGGTTGTGCAACCACGATTTTGATTTGCTAAAGTTAGATGCAACATTGCCTATTATTTATTAGTTTCTTTTGCATCTTAATTTTTTATTAGAAATGGTAAAACGTTGCATAATTAATCAGTACTAGGTGCTATGCAAACACTCAAGTTTCAAAGTTTGGATAACGATAAAAGAAACCCTTGCACTCTAAATCAGTATTAGTTGAGATTTTGGCGTAATAAGGTACCCGTTCTTTATGGTTATAGTATCAATGAATGGTAGAATTTATTGTGCATGTGGGTGCCTCTAAATTTGTTGTTTGAAATGGATACTGTGTTTGCTTAATTCTGTGATTTTTTTCCTGGTGGATGATTGTAGCAAGTCGAGAATTGTTTATCAAAAGTGGAACAATCTCCTACAAAATCAATGCAAAGTGCACTTGCTCCATCTTTGAAAGCACTGGTTGCAGAACAACTTTTTAGGCATTCGGATGTTGATGTGAAAGTAGCAGTTGCCTCTTGCATTAGTGAGATAACGAGAATAACTGCTCCAGATGCGCCTTATGATGATGATCAGATGAAGGTGACTGGGAATTTGTGGTTTTGATATCTTAGAATTTTTTTTTTTTTAGATTTAAGGGCCATCTGCTCTTGTAGTTTTTTGAACCATTCAATTTCTTTTTCTAACCTTTTATTCATGGGTATGCAGGATGTTTTTCAGCTGATTGTGTCATCATTTGAAAATCTAGCTGACATGTCTAGTCGATCATATGGCAAAAGGACTTTGATTCTTGAAACTGTTGCAAAAGTTCGGTCATGTGTGGTGATGTTGGATCTAGAGTGTGATGCTCTGATAATTGAGATGTTCCAGCATTTCCTTAATGCTATAAGGTATGGTCTAAATATCTTTAGTTGATCTGTCAAAGTGGTATTTATCATTGTGGACTCCGGATTTTATCCTCAAAGATTATTATTTTCACAATGACTGCTGCACTAATTTCTTATTTCCTCGTCTGCTGGTCTCACATCAATGATAAATGTAGGTTTTAACTTTGGTGACTCTGGAGTTCATTATATGATGTATAGCTCAAATTTCTAAAATGCTAGCTTGTGTCATACTATATTATCATGGGAAAAGTTTTTGCCCCACATGGTGCTATGATTGCACTACATGGGAGGTAGACACCCATTGTATCCCTGGAGGTATGCTGGGCTTACTGGAGGCAACTATACTTTTACCTGTTCCTAGATGAAAAAAAGATCATTTTGTTGAATTTGATGCACTTTTTCCTATACAAAATAGTACATAAACATATTTGTCCTTCAATACTAGGTTTGAATGACTATTCATCGGCCTGTGGGTGTAATAGAATATTATACACTGAGGACTCCTTTTTTTCAGGGATTGTCATCCAGAGAATATCTTTTCATCCATGGAGACCATTATGATCCTTGTCTTGGAGGAAAGTGAAGAAATCTCTCCAGAACTTCTTTCTCCTCTTTTAGCTAGTGTGAAAAGGGGCAATGAGGTCTGCATCATTTCTATGATTGCCTTTAATTAATTTTCTTTTTTTCAATGAATTGCTAATTGCTTTCACTGTTTTCTAGGAAGTTCTACCTGTTGCTCATAAGTTGGGAGAAAAAGTACTTGAAAGTTGTGCTACCAAAGTTAAGCCTTACTTGCAACATGCTGTAAAATCTCTGGGTATTTCTTTAGATGATTACAGTGAAATAGTGGCCTCTATATGCCAATCAGGCCCTGTTGAACAAAATGATGCACATGATGCTGATGAAAATAAAGTAAGCTTCTGATACTTAACATTTTATTGTATCATATGGTAATGATTTTAGCAAAATTAATTATGCATTAGTCAATATGTCAGGCTGTCTATTTCTGTTTTCTTGAGATCAGTTGATTGTTGAAGGTCTAGACTCTAGAACATTTTTCTTCTCTGCATTCTTTATCGAATTCAATGATAGGAGATTTTTATTTGACATGTTGATATGGGGCTAAGAATTCTTACTGGATAATGATCTATTTTAAAGTAGCTTTATATAGAGAAACATTTGAAAAGAAGTTCAATTTGTTTTTTTCATTCTTTTGCTTATATGAAATGGTGGCATATGCTGATTGTGCTTGGAATAGAGTTGTGTCTTATGCATTGGTTTATGTTCCTAGTTTGTATTCTGGTGGCATTGGATCCTGTTCTCTAGCAGACAACTCTTAGCAAAGCCACATTACTTTGATAAGAATTAGAGAAGGAAGTTCTCTTATTTATCAATGTATTTGGTATTTAAGCAGTTTGTGCAAGGCATATATAATACAGTTCCTTAAGTATGGCATGTTTGTTGAAACTGTTTTGCAAAGTATACCTGGTTTATTTAGGCTCTTTTTACTGGTTTAGCTGTTCATTTTGAGAATCCTGATGTTCTTTAGTTCTGTTAATTCATTGTTTAATTTTCTGCAGATTGAAGAAAGCAAACCATCTGAAGTAGATGAGGTTGCCCATGCACGGCATTTTTCATTGTCAATTTTGTCTAATTTCTTTCACAATTATTTTCTAATTCATATTTTTCCAGGCTGATAAAGCTGTAGCAGCTGAAGGAGGTTCTCCTAAACATGCTGATGCTGTAAATGACAAATCTCCTAAATCAATTGTGAGCAATGGTGTTGCACAGACTGGTGAAGATTCCTTGGTAGATTCATGTTCCTTAAAGAAGCAAGATGATGGTAATCATGCTGATCAGTCAAAAAGTATTGACATGTCAAGCAATGCTGAGACTGATATTTTGGATACTGAGAAGGTAGTTATCAAGGAAAGCAAGCCAGCACAGACAACCAAAAAGAGAGGAAGGAAACTTAATTCATCAGCAAAGTTGACAGAACCATCTGAGAGTTCTCATATTGGTGCTGAAAAGGAATCTGAGAAACTAGTGGAGGATAAAACTCACAGCAAGGATGTTCCTGTTTCACCTCACAAGGAACCATCTGTTGAGGCAGCCGTGTCTTCTGAAAATAAAAAAGAGGCTGGTAGTAGTCAGCCTTCCTCCCCCAAGGCACTGGAGGGTGAATCCATGCCTACTGCTTCTCCATCTGGAAGTGGTAGCCTTCTTGATGAAAGTCTTCCCAAGAAGGCTGCACGAACGAAGAAGAAAGAGATCCTGATCAAAGAGTCTGAAACATCTGCTGATGATGTGCCCAAAAAGGCACCTGAAGGAGAAGGAGCTAGTGATTCAGAAGCAAAACCAAATAAGCGATCAGCAAGAAAGGCCCATGCTAGGGTTTCCAATGAGGACAAGTCACCAATGGTGACAGATTCATCCAAGAAGGAAAGTGGCGCTACAAGTGAGTCAGAAGCAAAAGCACTGAAGCAGTCTTCAAAGAAGGTGGATGCAAGCAGCAACAATGGTGATGAATCCTCTTTAAGTCAGTCTCAGGACAAGAAGCATCGCAGTCGTGGAAAATCTACTTCAGTGAAGAATGTGACAAAAAATTCAACCAAAGATGATGAAATGGTTTTCTTTTTTTCTTTTTTCCAACTTGGCCTTAGATTATGACTTCAAATTTTGTTAAATTATGTTGGATCTGAATTTTGTTTCTGAAGTCATCAATAGAAGTTAATTATAGCTGTTTTTGCCGTTTTTTTTTTTTTTTTTTTTTTTTTTTGCATTTAGGAAAAGCTCTCGACACCAAAGGCGGTTTCAAAATTAGGAAAAGATGAGCATCAAATGGAGGAGACTACGAAGGTCAACAGCAAGAGGAAGCGTGCCTCAGGCAATAAAAAGGTATGCGTTTATAAAACCTATAGCCATGCAATTGTGAGATTTTTGTTGATCATTTGTATTCTACCATGGAAAAGGCAACAGCTCTGATGCCATGGACTTATTTTGCTCTTTAGAAACTTCCCTCCTACATACAGCTGTTTTACCTAATAGACAGGTTGCAATGTTTCCAAATGTTTTATTTTATTTAGTTTTTCTACTCTCTAAGATATTCTTAACTCTTGGATTTTCTGAGCGAATTTTTCATTTAAGCAAGTGCTGTGTCAGGCATCTGGGACTAGAGAATATGATGCTAGTCTGGTAGATTTGAGGGTTAAAGTTTGGTGGCCAAGAGATCATACGTAAGTTCTGACTTTTTCATTTTTTATTCTCAAGTGCAATTTGTTTCTTTAATAAATTGCTGTAGCTGATGCTCATACTACTGTCAAGCGTTGTTTTTTAATGCATGTTCATATGGTTGAGTATGCAAGTATTTTTGTCATGTTTGACTGGATCTCCAAACTTGATATTTGTTCAATGATGTTCTAGAGCATCCACCTTGTTGGTTTTATTCCCATATTTTGGTGTGGAAGTTACTTTTTGACTTGTTGAATAAATTATTTCCATAATCTGGTGTGTTTTTTTTCAGTAGCAGTGAATTATTATTTTTACTATTGAATCCTTAGCTACAGTTTTTGAGCAAGTTCTTATGTACTATACCATTGGCATAATGTAGCTGAAGTCATTGCAAATAATGTTTGTTTCTTGTGCCAAATGAAATCTTCAATCGATACTTCCTCCCAAATGGGCATGCCCTCAAGTTTTTTTAATATGGTGGTCAGTAAGCTAATCATCAAATATCTATTTGTGACTGCATCTCATCCATTATGGATTGAGCAAAGCTCAATGGTCCTCTGCACCACTTTGTGAGGGTCATATTTGTAAATTGTGTTCTTGTGGTCCTTTTGTGCTACTAATCTGTTCATATGAAATCAAGTGCAGTATATTGATCTCCTTATATGCTCGTTATATGATTTTGCAGATTTTATGAAGGTGTAATACGTTCTTATGATCCTGTTAAAAAGAAGCATGAGGTGAGGTCATCAATTCCAGATTTCTGATCTCCACTTTGTTCTTGACTGGGTTTTATTTTTGTGCCTGCTTTATTTTGGATTTCTTTCTGAAAGGATTATTCCATTTCATGTGATGTGCACATACATCTTTATCTAAAGTAGTTCATTTGTACTTGTGTATATAGAAAGAACACTATTTTCATTTGTGTATATATGCATGACGGGCACTTCCATAATGGACTGAATATAAATGCATACTCGAATGTATGTACAACTGACTATATATGTATTGGTGTAGGTTGCATATGATGATGGGGATACAGAAATACTAAATCTTAAGAGGCAAAAGTGGGAAATTATTGGTGATGAGTCTGCACCAGATGAGGTGATTGTCTACCTACCTGACTTTTGCTCCACTGAATTTTTGAGATTTTGGGCTGACATTTTTTTTATACAGGGAGAAGCATCTGATCCTGAACATCTGGATGTACCGTCTGAAATGTACGTGTTCATTGTTTATATTAGCTTTAGTTTTAATACTATCATCTCTTTCGGGATTCTATTTTCCCAACCACGTGGTCATGTGACTTGAAGAAAGTATTTAGTTTATAGAATTTCTAGTAGGTTCTTGGGGTAGTGTTATTCTTATTCTATGTCATATTTGATCAATGTTCTCAAGGTTGAGCCATGCACAGATGCACTTCTCTGGCTTCCTTCTTTAGTTTGATCTTTAATTACTATTAGCATTTAATCGCCTGATGATTCTAACCAGGAACCGAAAGAAGAAAATGAAAACAAATACTGATCTGTCTAATAAGGAAGGAAAGGTGGATGCTTCTCCATTAAGGTGAGTATATTTTCTTTCATATGACTTGTGTCAATGTTTTTAGACTTGGATATCTGACAGCTGTGTATTCTATTGGTAGGGGTGGAGGAGGATCCTCCAGCAAATCCAAGAGTGCAACAAAATCTGGACGAAAATCGAAGGAAGTGAGCAAAACGGATGGAAAATCAGTAGATGATTCAAAAACAGTTAAAAAGGCTGATGATGATATTGCTGTCGCAACGAAGGATAATACCAATAAAAGTGGAAGTAAATCTACTGACGTTACTTCAAAAACAGCCAGCAAATCAAGAGCTGATGACATCACACCATCCAAGACTGGCAAGTCCAAAGAGGAAGAGATGACACCCAAAACCTCCAAGTCCAAGCAAGAAACTGTGAAGACTGGCAAATCCAAGCAAGATACCCCAATGATTAGCTCTAATGCCAAGGGTAAATACCCAAGGAGTGGTGGAAAATCTAGTGCTAATGGTTCTGGAAAGTTGAAATCCGGTTCATTGAAGGTGAAAGAAATCGAGGATAGGGAGAACCCAACAGATTCTGGAAAATCACAGGAAAGCATGAAAGGGAAATCACAAAGTGCATCTAAAGGACAGGGAAGTGAGGTGAAGAGTGGAAAAAAGCGGAGAAGAATTTAAATTGGAACTCTTAATAGTCCTCAATCAGAATTGCTACATAGGCCTTCTGTTGCAGCTTTGCTTGATGTCTGAGCGGGAAGTTCACACAGTAAGCCATTGTTTGTGTAATTGATGTCAATCTCCTGACATGAATTCCAAAGTTTGTGGCAAGCATGGCTATCTTAAACAGTTCTATCTTAGTTTATAGGGGTTGTAGGGTTAGTTATGCGTTTACTATTGTTTGTAGATGGAATTTCATGTTATTTGGGAGTGTCAGTAGAATACAGTGGGTTAGCTTTGTTAAATAGATGTTTTTATAGATAGATTTAAAGATTCACAATCATGGCGTCAGTCAGCAATGTTTTCTACTGGAATTCCCTTTTCTGGCCTTCGAATCTGTGTTATTTTGGTTTAAGCATCCTAGAATTTGTTGGAGATATAACAGCTTAAAACATTTCTAGATGTCAAGGATACATCGTAAAACAGAAATAGTAGAAACTCCACGACAGACGATGAGATTTTCTTCCCACAGAATCTATTCCAGCATCAGAGGGCTTTTATTAAGGTCCACACTTACACAAGTAGGGTGAAGCCCATTCTGTCTTCAAATCTTTTCAATTCTACCCTCCAACCAACTTCACCAAATGCTCCTCCACCCACTTGATTACTAATATTAGATTCGCCTCTCATAGTTTATATGTATGTATATATATATATAATGCAAAAAAAATATTATATATTTATACACTGGATATAGCATATAATAATCTATCAACTCTTGATTCAAGTATTTTCAGTGGCACCAAATCTTAAACCCTTTTTCCTTTTTTTTTTTTTTTTAAGAAAAAGAGAATTAGTCCTATTTTCCCATTCATGATAGGGAAAAAGTGTAGAAATCTCTCAGCTTAAATGTTGAAATCAGAAAAGCAACCTCTGGGATTGAAGGAAATATCACATTTTCAACTTCTCTCTAGAGTGAAATGAACATCAATTAGTGTTTCCTGATATTTAGATAAACTGCTGAATCAAAGGCGATGATTAATTGTAAGCTGTTTACTATCCTTTATCCATACATATACCATTACATTTTATTATTATACATAAAATAAATAGTTTGACCATTTTCAATTAGATATTTATATATATTGATTTCATATATATATATATATATATATATATTTTTTATAAATATTATCTTTATTTCACTGCACAAATAGAGATGATTTTATCCACAAAATATTTTTAAAACTAAAAAAGCGAAAATCTTCAAGAATCCAACAAAGCAAAATCTGACAAGTAAGGTTGTCTTGTTTCGTTGAATTTTATGTTATTGGATTGACTTTAAACCCTCCATACATTTCTTAAAAACCCCACAAAAAGAAATTGACTTTTGGACCCAAAAACCACAAATTTGTGTCTGTGAAGAGAGAGAGAGAGAGAGAGAGAGAGAGTGTTGATGATATATGTAGTGGTGCATTTATTTAATTGTGTGCTCCTGTTATGGTGAGTGACTTTCCTTTGAGCTGCCTCCAATATAGGTTATATATATATAAATTGCAGCCACTTTATTATGTATTGCTGTGTAGTGGGTCGAATTGTGTGTTGTCCACTTGTTAATTTATTTAATATTAATGTTTTTGTATCTTTCTTTTATAATAAATTCTTTTCTCTCCCATTCATTTTAGTAATCATATGGTAGTTCTTACTTTCGTGACTATGGCTTGGCCCCAATCCCCACATGTTCACCTCAAGTTCAACCCCTTTAGTGCCCTTCTTCAAACTCCCCATTTTTTCCCATTTTCTTCTCCACCTTTTTTAAACCCTAATCATGGGAGTTTAAAGTTTGACATGCTTTATATATATATCAATTTTTAGTTTTATAATATATTGGATTTTTTTGAAAATGACTTACACCCATTAAATATTACATGTAGCCCATATTAAAAGAGTCATTTTTTTAGACATTAATATCTTATTTAACACTATTACATTTTCTATGTATGAATTTTATTAATACCCTTTAATTCTTAATATCATAATTAACTTGTAAAATAGCTATCTTCTTACCATTTGTTTACACATAAAAATTATTTTAGGTTTTATTAATAGTTGGAATTAGATATGGTTCTTTAGCTATATGTCACCTTTCTTTTCTTGTTTACCTTAGAATAACGATATCAATACTAAGTACATTACCTTTCTTTCCAAATTCAACAAGAAAATATGCAAACATTGAACTTATAATAAGTTAGGCCTACACTAGTTAAAATGAACATGATTAAATTATATATAGTAAAAGAGTGAGTTCAATTGAAGTTAGGTGTAGATCAATACAAAGTGCTATATATGATGATTTAAGAAAATAGGGTGCAAGAACATATTAATAATGGGATGATGCCATATTGCCATGACAACATACATATATATAAACACAGTGAAGAAGCTGCTCATGCTTGTTTCAAAATGAAAATGATGAGATGATCCCAATGTATCCCTTTTTATTGGAGAGCTGACTCCACTCCTTTTTCTCACCACATTTCTTATTGCTAAATAATCATCCACAAACTTATCATTTTTCTATTTTCATTTCATTTTTTTCTATTGATATTCTATCTACTTACCGACCACTATCTTTAAAAAAAAAATAATTCTTTTATTATATCAAATAATATATTAAAATTATAATTTTAATAACGAATAAAAAAGTAAATAATTTATTGCTTACTTTAGATTATAAATGAATTGCATATTTAACAATGAAATAAAATTAGATTAAGGATTTGGAATTGAATTATATTGGATTACATGCAATAAATATAATAGAAACTCAAAAGGGTAAAAAGAAGTATATATGAAACAAATAAGAGTAGAGGTTGATAGTAGAACAATGATGAGCTTACATCAATAACACAAAGACATATATATATATATATATATATATATATATAAATGCATTACTTATTCATCATTCTCCCTATATATATAATTGGGATAAGTTTTTTCTATCTTAACTAAAAATCATTAATTAAAAATCAAGAAGGCAAAAAGAAAAAAAAACAATTTATATGATATTAAAAAAGAAGTGTAGCCAAGATGACTTTATAATATCAATTTATTTTTGAATTTTCAAGTATATAAAAATGGGTGGGGGGGCACATCCCTAGTTGTCTTGTGGTCATACCCTTCCTTCCTTCCTTCCTTCCTTCCCTAGTCAAAGTTACATGCTGACATGGAGTGTTGGGATAGGTGCATAACCACCAACGAATCATTGTCTTTCCAACTGCGACAACACTCTTCTCTTTTCTTTTCCCTTATTTATTTATTTAAATAATTATAATAATTAATATATATTATTTACTTTTTTTTTTTTTACATTAATTTTGAAAATAAATAAATAAGAAGAGGGGGGGTATTTAGAATGCGTGGGTGGTCCATAAGAGAATTTAAGACTGACCCTTCTCTATGTCCTAAAGTCGGAAGGAACCTTTCAATCAAAGGTGTGGTTCTGCTCCCCCATCACTCCTTATTTTTCTACCTATTTATTTTACTTTATTTTATTTTATTTAAAAAAAAAAAGATAAAAAAGAAAAAAGAGGGGATAGATAGAATATAGATGGGGTTAGAATTAGGGTACGGTCGGTCCCCGCCCACTACACTGAAATTGTATAAATAATAAAGACATGTACCTATAACTGCTCATCGCCCTTTCAACACAAAAGGCCCTGTTCCTCTGCTTCCGTTTCTATCTTTTACTTCTTTATAAATTAATACAAAAACACACAAAATTCATTTATTTATATATACCGAAAGCTTCATATTTTATTTTCTCCTCCATTTTTTTTTTTTTATAATTTGTATTAAATAAAAAAAACTTTTATAAAATGGAGGGCCCCGTTTCAGGGGATGCATGAAATAGAAATGAAAACGGATGCAGCGAACAAAAGAAAAAACTTGTTTCCCAGAGACACGCAGTCGCATCAGACCCAATTCCCAAGAGAGAGAGAGAGAGACCACTTGTGGACGAAATGTTCAGATCCCACCATTCCCCACAATCCAACGGCAGGGAATACTAGTAGAAAATTAATAGAATCTCACGGCTACAAATCAATCGGAAGTGACCACCGCATGAAAGCAACACGTACACTCACCAGTGTTACCCAACAAATCACATCCTTACAGAGTACATACTCCCAACACCAGGCACAGATGAGAGAGACTACTGACTGCTCCTCCTCCTCCTCCACCTTCTTCTTTCCTCCTCCATCGTGCAGTTTTCAAACATCTTGATTATAATTTTCTTTTAAAATTATATGGATCAACTCTCGGCCGTCCATATTGGGTGTTCAGTATAGTTGAGAGTTGAGCGTATTCAGTAGTTGAGATCAGTTGAGCAAATTCACTGTTAGATTTGTTAAATACAGATAAATAGAGGACAGGACACTTGGTACGTTTCACCGACACCTGTACGTCTTGCTTGCATGACAGACAGAGAAAGAGAAGGGTCTGTGAGAGTAGAGAAAAAGAGAGAGGATTCTTGGCTTTCTGGTGGCTACAGCCTTTCTTGGTCCCAATAAAACCCTAAATCGTCATTAAAGCCTTTCATTCTTACAGCATAAGGTGTGTGAATCATAGATTATGGTAACTTTCCTTAAATGGTTCTCACTGTATTCTCAGATCTGACCCCTTCTTTGGTACATTTTATGCTTCTCTTTTCCCCCATCTTCTCTATTTTTTTTCCATTTCTGGGTAGCTTGTCTTTACATTATTTACTTTGATACTTACTCATCTCCTCTCATTTATACACTCTTTACTTTGATCTCATCTCCACTCTTCTTCTGGACATAGAAATTGACAGAAGAGAGTGAGCACACAGAGGCATTTGTATAAATCTGTACCCTTGCTTTTGCGTGCTCACTTCTCTTTCTGTCAGCTTCCAGCGCCGGAATTTGATCTCTCTCAGGTCATTTAAATTCCTGGCCTGTTTTTGTTCCAGATTGATAACCTCTTCTCTCTTATTTTCTTTTTCACCTAATCTGCTTTCAAAGAGCTTTCTCACTTCCAAGAGGAAGAAGATTGGATATGACGGTTGAGCAAACAGAGAAGAAATGGAGCCAATACCATTAATTAATACAAAAGGGGATATGTATTTGCTTTCGTCTTTATTTATTTAAGTTTATGCATTAAATTATATATTTAATAGCTTGAAAAGCGTGGCTTTTGATGGTGTTTGCTTGGAGATACTCCTGATTACTGTGCAGATTTAGCGGCAAAAGAGTGCTAGTAGCATGGGGAGGGGGGCTGATTCACGTTAACTAAGTTTGTAGCGTGGTCCTTGCTTGCAAAACTTTCTCTCCATTTTTTGGCTTCTTGCTCTTATCATTATCATCTCTGCATATGCATTTTCTTCTTCTTCTTCTTCTTTTCTATTTTTTATTCCTGCGCATGGTTTTATGTACCAAGTTCGAGATTTGCTTCTGACTGGACTTTTGTATTCACCTGAATCTAGTAGCTTCAAAACTTTCAGTAGAAACAAAGAAGATGGCTATTCCCTTTTATGGGTTCAAAAAACCCTATCCTATAATAGGGTTGCCTGTGTTGCTAGTTCACAAGTTATATCTTGTGGCTTCTTTTTGCTCTGATTTCCGACAATATCTGGTCACTTTCACAGTACTCAAGTGGGTTCTGAAAAAGGTATTATTTCTTTTCTTGATTTTTCTGTATAGTTTGTTTCAAAGTAGTCGTTTCTCTTAATGTACATGTGTGTGTAGATGATTGATCCGATGTGATGTTTTTAGGTGGTTATGGGGGGTGAAGGGCTCTTTAGATTAGGTACAATAATGATGCTTCTTTCCACATAGGGGAAGTTTTCTGCGACCTTTCTTTTTTCCCTCTTTGCTCGTATGTTCTGAGTTTTTGCAGATAGATAGCTACTCGATTAAGGAATAGTCAACTCATTTGTCATGGACGAAAGGTCCCCTAGAAGATATCTAATCTAGCAGGTCAGAAATATGTATTCAAGAAAACATGTCTTGCTTTCATATTTATACACAACACTCGGTTCTATTTATTTCACGACATTTGTCTTATATTTTTCTCTTCTTTTGTTGGAATCCGTACCTTATTCGTTAATTTCTCATGGGTTTCCTGATCTCATTTTGTGTTTCTTGCTTCTCTTATCAACTTATATCTCATATGGATGGTATATCATTCAAAGAATATAACTAACATTTACATTATAAAGCATGAGTAGATTTTCAAGAAATTACTAGCAATTAACATTTCTCAGATCATAGCATCAACAGTTGCTTCCTCTTTGGTCATTGTAACTTGGTTTGGGCATTTAGTTGACAGCTTTGATCATATTGTGATTGATATATTACATCATCAGAAGTTCATAGAATGATTCTTATGGTTTATCATGTTCGGGTTAGTTGACAAGAACACATGTAAAATGATATTTCTTGCTCCATTATATTTAATTTTATGCAGACAAGAAACCTACAATTTACTATAACTGCATTGCAGATGTTGAATATTTGAACGGGAAGCTCATTTTGGTTTGGAAAGCAAATGTTTGCTTTGTGTCCATGGACAGGTATATATGTTTTCAATTTGCTTCGAGATCACTTGCTTTCTTGTTCTTTGAGATCGCACCGTACTGTATATATGTTTCTGAAAGTTTAGCCGCGGGCTAAATGTTACTCCATGAACTAGTTTTGTGAATAATATCTTTATTACTATCTCTTGTTCTGTTGCTTTAGGATCTACTGGGCATTATTGTTTAAGCTGCTTAGAAAATAGTATTTTGAATATATTAATTAAATATATTATTGTGTCGCTAATGTTTTTCTATGGCATAAATATCTTGTTTTGTTCAAGAATAACACATGAATATCTTTTACTAATGCATATGATCACAATTTGCTTTAGTTTATACATTCTGGTAGAAGCATGTAGGTATAGTTTTGGCATGCTCTACATGGATAAATTGTCAAATCATTTTCCTTCTTACTGTGCTATAGTAGTTTTATATACCTTTTCAAAATGTAAATAATCCAGTATTATCTCATGTTATTTACGTAAATTTGATTTGTTCATTCTTAAATTCAATTTCCCAAGATTAGAAACACACAAACCCACATAAGGAGCTTATTTCATTATAGTTTGGCAGAGAAAATATGTATAGTAATAATCATGAATTATATGTTTTTCAAATTCAAGCTATCTCTATCCTTTTCTATTTGAAATCCCTACTTCTGTCCACCTTTAAAGCAAACAATCGAGTAGTCTGTTCTCAAGTACATAGTAGTTTATTACTTACTAGCCATTGTACACGTTGTGATTGATAGCCACAATCCGCCATTGTACTAGCTAGAGGGAAAAGGTGGAAAAAAAAAATACTTCCTTTTACTATAATTTAGGTCTGTGATAAAACTATAGAAGTTTCCATGGTATCATTCTTTTTTTTTTTTCATCTTAAAATCATGCTTACTTTATTTGCATAGAGTTATTATTTTGTTACTTTTTATCTTTTATCTTGTTGATTTTTTTTATTTTTATTTTTAGATAATAGATCACTAAATACTTGAATTAGTTGCCATTTGACATTAAAACTCCATCCAAATTGTACCTTTCCACCATTCTTTTACCGAGAGTGACACTTTCAATGCATATATTTCTTTTTTACTTAACTCGAAACCTTTTCTCGAAAATCCTTCACGACTCCACCAGTTTTGTCGACTAAGACAATATCATTTGCAAATACTGTATATCATAGAAAATCATCTTGAGTATGACTAGCTATATCATCCATAACTAGGTAACTAGGTACAGTCTAAAGTAGATTCTTTATCTATCATGGTAAATTCATTCGAATCTCCTCTCACTTTCTTACATTTGTAACCACTCCCTCATGCATGTTGTTAATCTTCTTTATATATTTAAGATCAACTCATTTCTTCTTTAGCATCCATTGAAAGAACTTCCCTAGATACTTTATCACATGCATTTTCTAGGTCAACAAGTACCATGCATAGATCCTACTTTTCTCTTCTTATAAACTTTTATAATATTCTTAACAAAAAACAATAGGTTCTATTATAGATCTATTAGATATAAAGCCAAGTTGGTTCTTTAATACCTTGGTGGTATTCCTAAGTTTATACTTAAATCACTCTGTCCCGTCGCTTTATTGTTTTAAAGATATGACTAGAGTGCTCTTCCTCCATTGATTTGGTATGTTTCCAGATTTTAGAATGTCATTAAATAGTTTGGTTAGCCAAGCTAATGCAAGTTCCCCAATGCTTTTTTGTACTTCTGTAAGGATACAATCTAGGCCACAAACTTTTCTTGTTTTTTTTATATATTTTTCATGGCCCCTTTTTTTCTATAAACCTGATTCTACGAGTATAGATAAAGTTCCTTCCTACCAATCAAACATTAAGGTCTATAAAATCATCTTCATAATTCGAATTTAATAGCTAATCAAAGTAGAATCTCCATCTTTCTTTTATCTCACTATCTTCCGATAAAAAAAATATTGATTATCATCTTTAACGTACTTGACTTGATTTAGATCTCTACCCTTCCTTCAGGTTTTTTTTTTTGCTTTGTATCCTAACTTCCAAAATGATTTGGCTAGAGATTTGTAACAAACCTTGCTAACAACTTCTCCCTTTGCCGATTTGTATTTCTCTCATACTTCCCCAAATTTTCCCTTTAACCAATGCAACATGTAGATCATTGGAAATCCCTTGAACCATCGTATTTATATCTTCTCAAATCTTGTTTTTGCCTAGTTGGGGTACATATTGTTGAATCCCACATCGATAAGGGATTAAAAATATATACCCTATATAAGGCCTTAGGCAATCCTCACCCTTTGAGCTAGCTTTTGGGGTGAGTTAGGCCTAAGCCTGTTATTCTAACATGGTATTAGAGCCACCCATCCGATGTTGGGCCTCCCATATATTTGGGCTAAGTTCCCGTTTACATTTCACGCTCCAGTTGGCCTGGGCGTGAGGGCTTAGGCAATCCTCACCCTTTGAGCTAGCTTTTGGGGTGAGTTAGGCCTAGGCCTGTTATTCTAACACATATGCACTAATAATGATAATAATGTATTTTAGCGTCAATGAGATAATCCTATCACCAGTTCTCTTCACTTCATCTACCTTATATCTCAATGATTCGTATCCCATTGTGATTCTTTTCAACCCTGGAGTACAACAGTTATAACCCATGTTGCCAATCTCTTGCCTTTTTCCCATCCACTTTTGAAGGCAAGGTGTGTTAGCTTCATATTCTCAAGCATAATTGACTTTCCTGTCATTGATCCTATATTCCAACTACTTGTGTGAACTTGCTCTCTCAATCTTGCTTCTTCCCCCGTACTCGTATATCAAGATGTTATGTTACAAATCTGTCAACTTTGTTCCTGTTTCACTTTTTGGAGACGAGTTATGTTAACTTTCCTCCTCTCTATAATATTCACAAGCACATCAATGATCTTATTTTCCAACTACCTAGGTGAACTCGGATCCCCTAGACTAATTCTTTACCCGCACTCTTCCAATGTTTTAATCCTTGCCTAATTGCAGCACATATTGAGGTCTTTGATATGGCGCCACCATTGTTGATGGCCATATTAAATCATTAGCCTAAAAATATGAATTGATGGAAGAATTATAAGTAGTCAAGAATCAGACAATAATCGTATGAATTGAAGGTAAATGATGAATTGTTCAATTAATCTATTCAATGGCAAGAAATAGCCAAATTCAAAAGAAAAGAAAAGAGAGAGAAAAAGGACAAACACAAGAGAACTAGAAGAATGGCTAGTAGGTTTTAATTATTTTAATTTTAAATTACTAGTTTGATGCAATGAGTTTCACCACAAGAAAGTCACTAGATTCACTTTGATTTTATGTTTAGTACATGGTTTGTAACTAACATATATATATATATACACACATTACTTTTAATTGATTTTTCAAAAGTTGTATTAAAATCTTAATTGTCAATTAAAAAATTAAGATTTTAATTCACCATTTCACAACTATGGGCGGGAATAACTTTCGTACACACATTTTTCCATTACGAGAAACCTTGCCTATACTTTTACACACCAAGGCAGCAACGTACCGAAACTACATGTTCATATAACACTACAACTGGCAGTTAATTTAGTGTGCGCTTAACCGGGCACATCCCATCTTAATAATTGTTGTGCTTTATGCTAACCTTCAACCCTCTTCCTTTCCCCGGCTTTGTGACCAACTACTCTTTGCTAAACTAATAAAGATAGAGTTATGGTAAACCTATCTAATCTGTCCAACTTTTCTCTCTTTTATATATATATATATATATTTAAGAAGCATTATAGGTACACAAACTCTTCTAAGTTCAAATTCTTCGAATTCTAAGCTAGGAGGAAAATTGGTTTGTGATTATTGCTTTCATCAAGAGAGAAGGGGTTTTATAATGGTGGGGGTTGATGCAATAAGATTATGAGGTTAAATGGAAGATTATTAAGAAATTGTATTAGATAATACTTGGCTATGGAAGTGCTCAGATTCATGAAATAATTTGCTATTCATTATTATCAGAATGAACTATGGGGAAAGGGAGAATATTGCTTCAATTAACTTTCATGATGAATAATTTGAAATAAAAGAGAGAATTAATCATTCTTTTTTTCACACTGATTAAATAAGCTGGAATGTATTTTGATATCTGTATGGGCGGTTAGATACGTGAACCAAAAGTATATATGGCTTCCATGATTACCTGAACGTCCAAAGAGGCACTTGGCTTTTTCCTATTTGTGTAGTGAGATTATAGGTTTCCACTGTTTATGGAATGTTTTGTTTTCTACCATTTTTTCTTTACTTTAAGGTTTGTATAAATTTGATATTTTCAAGGAGATTCATGAACTTATTCATAGAACAATCAGTTGATGCACAAGTCCTATAATAGTGTTTACCACATATTTCCGGCAATGATTGAATTATTTCTATTGATGAAATAGGTGTTACCACTCTTATCAATAGTGGGGGTTTTGATGTCACCATCTTCAGCAAAAGTTTCAGTCCAACACACTAGACAGACAATTTTATATAGCAATAGTGTCTAGTTGACCAGGAGTCAATTGCAAGCACACCCAAATAACAAGTGAAGCAGAATTTAAGGGTAATTCTTTCAGATATGAAAACCCTTTTTATTTGTTGGTCAGGAGGTAAATCATCAGAGATGCATCCTTTGCTAAAGCACAAGTCACTCATGCTAATCACAGAAACTGCAATGATCTTCATAACTAGAAGGTGAAAGAGGCATAGAACTACTGAAGCCTAGTTGTAAATTCACGGTGAAGTTTATCGAATAATCAATTAAAAAAATTGTCTAGGTCTCATATGTAACCAAAAAAGAAAAGACTCCTTTCTGGTAACAAATTTCAACATCAAACACATAATATGCAAATCATATCACACACAAGTAGCTTCATAAACAACATAAAGCATCAATTTAATTACCTCAGATGCTGCAATAGATTTCTGACACGCTATATATTTGTGTAGAAACGATGGAGTAGGGATTCAAGGTTAGCTTGAAAGAATCTGCACAGGGCAAAGCAGGGAAAATATGAGAAGGTAAGAATAATTTTTGTGGCAATTTAGTACATGGAAAAGAAAATTCGTGCAAACCTGAGTTCATGGTGATGCTGATCTCTCAAACCTGTATGCTGTGTGGGTCGGTTGGAAAAGAGAAGACAAGGGACAAAAATGGTAATGGCGGGAAATAAATAAATACCAGACGAGGTCTTTTGTTTGGATAAAAAGACCAATCATTCTTTAATTAAATTAATTAATTAATTATAGTATTTTATTATCTGATTAAATTTAGTCTTTTTTTCATTACCGAAATAGAAAATAATATGTTGACCGTTAAGTACTGCTTATGCGAAAGCAATTTCATCCACATGATTTTTTTTTTTATTATTTTTTTATTATAAAATTGGAGACTTTATGAAGTGATGGCTGAGTACGAATTGGATAGCCACAGAATCACTGTCATATAATATAGGGATAATTTAATTTATTTGAATAAAACTAAAATAAATAAATTAATATTTATTTGGTGGCAAGAGCTCTAAAGGTGGCTTAGTTAAGAGAAAGGATATATATGATGATGATAATGTGGGGGTTGCTGGTGTCTAAAACTGTTGCAGTTGAGTGCATTATTCTCCCCCTTGGAAAGACTTTTGCCATTTTCATTTTAATACCATACCCCCACCAACCTTACCTTATTTTCATGGGTTAAATCTATTTTTATGCTCAAAAACCAATGGATTTTAATTCAACTCGGTGATTTTAAAAATCATGTTTAAAAGCTCTAGCAACACAATCCACGTCCCCATTTCCGTATGTAGATCATCCTACTCTACTGTTGAATACAATCTGCAACCTAATTCTACATTTACATAAAGACAGGCAGAAAAAGAAGGGTTCTCAGTAGATTCAATAGCAACTTCATTCTGCCAAATATATTAATTCTGCCACAAAGATTGTCTCAACCAAGGTATTTCCATGAGCAAATATATGTTATTGGCCTTGTTCTACCCCTGTCCGCTCTCTAGTTAGTTGACATCTTCAGTCGTTCCGTTTGTGAATTAATAATGCAAGCATCTCAAGCACTTTTTGAAAGGACTCCAGCAGCAAATAGAAGATTCCTCCGAGAAAACTGATACCAGAAACAACAATGCAAACATTATTGCATTACTAGATCAACATGTTAAAAAGATATCAAATGGAAGAGTTTTGAGTATTTGGGTAATTACCGTCAATGTATAGACTGGTGTCGATTTTGTTGGCAGGGTTTTCAATGACCTCAATCTGTTTGCATTTCCACTTTTGCTGATTGAATGCAATACATTAAGTAAATTTCCCCATGAAGCACCACCCAGAAGAAAGGGTGGCAGTCCAGAACAAGCATAAACATGTGAGCTACTTTGATAAGGAAAGAACTAACCTTTCTTCAGCCCTTGTTACTTTTGTGCTTGTGGTTACATCCCATAATTTCACAGTACAATCAGCAGAGCCAGATGCAAGCAGCGAACCTTCACAACTGACAAACAAGCAGAAAGAATTGTCAGAAATTTTCATTAATCCAACTATCAACAACAGCAATTAAGCCTTAATGCCAAAAAGTAATCCAACTATCAATAATTGAATAACTGTTGACAAAAAGACCAAGTTCTCCAAGCATTCATTAGCAACAAGGGAATTGTACCTGAAAGCTAATGTCCACACACATGAATTGTGGCCCATCAAAGGTGAAACACAGCGGCCACTTGAAAGGTCCCACATCATAATTGTACCATCTTCATCAGCAGATGCCATGTATCTCCCATCAGGTGACATTGCCAGTGATAAAATCATACTCCTATGACCAATGAAAATCCTGACACATTCCCCACTCTGTACGTCCCAGAGTCTAACTGTTTTGTCACTTGAGCCAGTTGCAATGTAGTTGCAGTTGGCATGCCATTGTACACACTAAAATAAATCATACAATTCAAAGTCAGTGATTTTTCAGAACTAGAAAAAATTTGTATTCAATCTTTGCTCATCTCATACCATATATAAAGCAAAGCAGAGTGCGCACACACAGAAAAATCTTCATTTTTACTAAATAATACACTGAATCTAATAAAAAGATGGTGCAGCATTCAGACTAATGTCCTCAAGAACCTTTACAGCATATGGGTAACAGAAATGCCTGTAAGCTAACAAACATCACACAAGGGATGGCCAGGAATTGGATAGTGGATAAGGTAATTAACTATAGAAGTGTTCCAGGTCACATCAATAGGCAACAGAATTGGCAGGGCTAAAAATGAGACAAGACTTTACATAAAAGACTATGTATTTAAATTATTGACTGAAGCCAGAAAATAGCAGATGAGACGGAGGAAACATCTGATAGCATGATAACATGCAACTTAGACAGAGAATGACCCTGTTATAAAAAAGACCACTGTACACCTAATAAGTTTCATTATCCTACACCATAAGACAAATGAGCAACTGCACTTACAATCCCAATCTAACTTTTATCAACAATATTATTAATTACTATAGGAAAAAAGATTATTTATTTTGCTAAGAGATTCAGAACCGATAGAAATTTTTTATAAAAGCAACTGCACAAAGAAGAAAAATTACTCACATCAACATCAGACAAGTGGCCTGCCATTATTCTTAAAGGCTGTATTCTTTCCATGGACCAAATCCTTGCTGTTCGATCATGCGAAGCACTGGCAAAATAATGTCCTACAGGACTAAACTGCACCAGTATATAAAGTAGAACACATGAGAAGCATGATTATACCACCTCTATGCTCCTCAACTTCAAATATTAGATAGACACAAGGGACATGTTAAATAGTAGAATAAAAATAAATATCAAATGCATACCTGAACATCCCATACAGGGTAATTATGGCCCTTGTAGCAAACAAGATTTGCATTTAGTTTTGTGCTCCATAATCGAACTGCATAAGAGAAATGTAAAGTTTTTTAGAGGATGTAACAAAATATAGTTGAAATGAAGGCACATATAGTTACAGAACAGTAAAACAAATAGCATAACCTACTCGTTGTGTCTGCTGAAGAGGAAAGAATAAAATCCCCAACAGGGCTAAAAGCGGCCGAATAAACAGGCCCTGAATGACCCTGAAATAATGTGTAGGATCTTTTGGCACCATTTGGCCCTAGGACATGTTCACTTGGAGCAGTATCCTTTTCACCCTGCAAAACAGCTGATGACAAGACTATGTAACACCGATCTCCTCTTTGAAATGTCTGTTGTTGGATGATATATTAACATATAAGCATGTCCAAATAAAAACAACCATATCAGAAGAGAGGTGCTAATTGCCATTAAGCATAGGAATCTGCAATTGTGCCACGAATAATTTAAGACGCAGGATATTTGAAGCTACAGGATAGCTTTGCACAAAGAATGAAGATTATTCAACAGTTATTTGCAGATTATAGGAGAGTTTTAGAATAAATAACAAAGAAATGCACATAGATGTCATAATTTTCATAACCAGAGACCCTCCACTACAGCCTGCTATAGTTCTCAAAAGAACATATTTATGCATCTCCTACATGGATCAGCCATTCAACATATGAAATAATTAAAAACAAGAAGTTCTTTTATCTCCTAATCAACACAAAAATTACACAGTACGAAAAATATTGCCGTTTTGGCAGATGCAGGCAAATGCTCCACTAATAATATAGCAATCAAGTAAAGAATGAATTTATATTATAACCACACTGCATACATGCAACTGCAAACAGTATGTTCCAATGAAAGGACTAAGTAATTATTATAAAAATTCCTCTATTTCGACAGACTTACAATTGGTAGATTGTTGCCCAAGTTTAGCCATATCCCACACCTGAGGAAGCATAGGTCAAAATTACCAACCAGAATGGTTGACATGATAAACATTGGGGTAAGTTATGTGATAGGACAAAACCTTCAAGGACGAATCTGAGAATCCACCAGCAACCAAAGATCCATCCTGGGATATTGAAGAACAGTTCAAACTGAAAAAAGAAAAAGAAAAATAGAAAAAAGAATAGAAAACGGTTGAGAAAGAAGAAAACCAAGAATCGCTGAAAATATGGTAAAAGAAAACATCACTGAACAATAAATATTACCCATTGTGAGTGTTGATAAATGTATAAAAGCTAACGGATGGCAGTGCTGCGCTACTCAACTGTACACGGTTTCTCAAGTCTTCAAGAATAGACTGTTCCACCTCTGTTGGGCTGAAGAATCATTAAAATATTAATTAAAAGAATGCTTTAGCATTATCAGTTTCATTTTCTTGTCATTCCAGGACAAAGGGCCTGATAGGAAAACGTTGCAAAAATTATATTTATCTAGATCAAAGGCAATGAAGCATGAGAAGTTCAGATTACATACAACATAAACATGCACCCAGATTTACTCCGAAAATCAAAGACATAGCAAAATTTGTGAGTTCATCCATCAAGCAAGCAAGAAAAAGAAAGCAGAAATTAAATCTTTGTTGGGTCTAAGACAGTTAAGTTCCAGGTCGTGAGCACATGCATTCACACTTTGTGGGGCAAAATAAATTTGCTAGTAGTCTGTTTTCAGGACAATAAGTTCAGAAAGAACATAGAAGAAATGTCTCTGACCCACACATACTGTTTTCTTTTTTACAATATAGTAGACTGCAAATTATGAGATAATAGCTACAATAACCGTAAAATATACTTCTCCTTGCATTTGGTACTAACGTCACGTTGCAAAATGATTTTGCTAGATCATAATCCCAAATGCATACATCCTACTGCACAGGGAACCAAACTACAGCTAACAGCCATATGGTGTACTTAATATGGAAAGTTAATAAGATTCTAGAAAATACATTACTGGCAAAGGAAGTTCTGATTTGACACGTGGTGCTATTGGTGCAGTATTAGTCTCAGGACGAACAACTTTTGCAGTTGCACTAGCAGCTTTGTCCTTTTTCAACTTTTTAACTGAAGCACCTTGTTTTCCACCTTCTATTGTTCTTTTCTGAAGAAGAAACAGATAGCACCAGTGGACAACATGAACCATTAGCAGACTCAAAACTACAGCTACATGTCAGTAAATAATCTACATATTTCTAGAAGAAAAATGAAAAACACACAAACTATTCACATGTACATGCCCTATAAACGTGCAATAAAAATACAATGATTTATGAGTAATTGAGCATATGTACCTTGGTCTCATCCAGGTCCCCCTCTTTGGCTTCTCCTTCAGTCTTTTCAGAATCTGAGAGCAAAGTCCCTGCTTTCTCTAAGCGTTCCTCCAAAGAATCTTCAAGCAGCTACAGGAATTATATGATTAAAGCTCAAAGCAACAACTACATGGTAAAAAAAATAGAAGAGAAGAAGAAGAAGCAATAGGAAGTGTACCAATAATAGATATAACTAAAGCAAGCATCACATTCTTGAGAGAAGTCCCAGCAGGCATCAAGTGGGAAATATTTTCAGCAATACAAAGACACACTCAGACACCTCATTCAAATTTTTAAATTTTCATCCTTTCCAAGAAGCAAAATCAAAAGAGCCTTGGCTTTTAAAATAAAGGAGAAGTTTTTAAAATGCCCAGCAAACAGCACCAAATTTGTGATCAGTCCATGCAATATTGCAGAAATTAAAAAGTAGAAGCACCTCAAAACATTGCTTACTTACCCCCCAATGTATTTCTTTCTTATTTATCAGATTAGCCGCATCCTGGTTGCTTCCAATTAATGTTACAGCCTCAGAATCATCGGAAATCGAGCAAGGCTGTCCAGGAGATACTGCCAGCAAATGAGAACAAGAATTATATGCGAGTTTAGCAAATACTGTTCTGAATATTCATTTAAATGCAATGAAATGAAAGTAAACAGATGTACCTTGGAAGTTAATATGCTCATTTACAATCCCTAGCATCATAGTAGATTTTGTATTGCGTAGATACTGCATCAGGAGCTCACTGGAGTACTGGGAATTGAGGGACAGCCAGATGTTCAGTAACTTGCATGAATATCAAATAGATTTCTATCATGCTAATTTAGTAATAAACAACCATCTATTTCACCTCTATGTAGACCAAAGGCAATGACTCACAGAAAATAAATTGAATGTGTCCACAGATATCAGTGAATAAAAAATAAAAGCACCGGATTTGAATCATGAAGCACAAACAGCATTACCATTTATCTCAATTTTTTTCACCTTGAGACTGCCAAATAGTGACTTGCCTCAGCTGATTTCAATGCCCATACATATTAAATTATAACAACCCAAGCATTAAGAAAAATAGCTCAAAATAAATGAAGAGAAACTAAGGTATTACCTGACATATCTTTATATTGACTTTGCTCTGCCTAAGAGTATGAGCAAATTCCATCTCCTAAAGAATAAGAACATGAGTTTCTTCCTTTATAATAAAAATGGAAATGCAGTACAAGACTTCAGAATTGCACCAACCTCCAAATGAGAGGGAGAAAGAACTCCTTCCAACTTTTGAAGGTCACGAGAGTGCATCATTTCATGATCTTCACGAAAGGTGTTGAAAAAAGTTCTAGCTGGGAAGATAATTGAAAATACCATAAGATCACATGCCATAACTATTACAATAATTTGCGACTTCAAAAAATGCAATCTCAAGACACAAGAAAGATAAAAGACTAGAAAATCTATATATTACCCTCTTGGATATGCCCTTTTGCTACCAGATCCATATAACAATGGACAAATACTGGATAAAGCACACGAAGCAATTCAGGCTGCAAAATTGAAACACAATCAATGTCGCAATAAAACAGATGTGGCAAAATGAGCAATTACCAAGTAAATAAATAACTCAGCAAGACTAGGTACCTTGTACAAATCAAGTGAACTATGCGCCCATGACCTTAGTTTACTATATTCATCGTTGTATCGAGCTGGAGTGTCTTCCGACCTGAAAATTTTTAAAATTTATAAAGAAAATAAGTTTAAAAGCATCCATTGAAGAGCAAAATTAGCTCACTATACTCAAATAAGTAGCCCTGAAAAATTATCTTCATTCAGCATTTACCGACTCGGCTTAACCCTATTTTTTTCCCCTTATAACAGCTCGAGGAATTAAAAAGCAGGACCTTTTACACATATTAAAACAATTTGTTGTGGCTTAGACCTTCAACAACTGCAGCATATTCTATCTACCTCCTCCTCCCCCCAGCCAAAAAGGAAAAAAGGAAGAATTCTACTATGCAGTAAACGAAATTAAGATTAAGACATGAACAGACACAAGGCAAAGAGAGAGAGAGTTACTGAGAGAGGGAGAGGAGAAGAACTGAGAGGTCGGGATCGGAATGAACGTCGACCGAGTTGGCATTGGAGCTGTGCTGAACTTCCTCATGGAAAGCAAGCTCTGCTTGCTTAAAACCTTTCTTCTTCAAATACGTCTCCACGAATTTCACCACTTGCTCTTCGTCCATCTTCTTCTTCTTCTTCTTCTTGTTCCTCTAACTGAGATTCCAATTGCCGTCTCTCTCTTTCACGTCCCCGAAGTTTGTTATACTTTTAGGGCTTCGCTTCTCGGACTTGAAATTGTGGACAGGATGAACAACCGGACCTTTCATATTTGGGCCTTTATCCGATTATCATTCAAATTTGGGCCTGTAATTATCTATCGGATGGGTCAGTGACGGCCCATTTCCGTGACCGTGTGGACAGTCTACATCTCATTTTCTGGATATAAAAAATAATAGTCTCATAATAAATAAATAGAAAAAATCAAATTATTATTATTTTTTATATATATTTTAAAAATAAAAAAATAAATGAAATTAATTAATTTAAATTTGATTTATTATCCATAATTTAATAAATAGGTTTTAAAGAATTAAAATTTATATTTTTACAGAAAAATGTAATAATTAATTTGAGTTTTAAATTAAATTCTCAATATTCATAAGAGTAATTTCATA